>CM038233.1:61759475-61846411 GCA_021442155.1 Cymbidium sinense
TCCTCAATAGTAAAGAGATTTTATTAAAAGAAATTGATCTACATGTGATAATTCATGTATATTTGTATAAGAAGTTTGAGACTGAATATTCAAAATTATTTAAGTAATTCGAAATGTACGGTGAAGGTTAAAAGAAGAAAAAGAATAATAATAATAATAATAATAAAGTATATAAAAATTATAAATATAATTGCTGCATGCTAGAAAACCTGTTGCGGTAGAGTGAAAGTTTACACCTTAGCCTTGTTGTGAAATACAAAGACACACAGTGTATTTAAAGAGTGAACAAGAAACTCCATAAATTTTATGTGGAAAAAAAAAGAAGGAAAAAACCATGAGGCCTAGCCCAAGAAGAATCTTCCACTATGTATTTGTTTGAGTACAAAATTTTCACGATAACGGATTACATAATTGTATATGAGAAGAGACAATGGGAATGGAATCCCACAACAAACTATATAGTCACATTGTTATAACAATTGCTAGTAGATAATGGTGAAATGCGTGAGGAACAACCAATCGACGATGAAGGTCATCATGATGTATACCGATGGAGATTGACACGGAGGATCGGTGGGTGCGGCGGCAGGTTGGTAACCAACGGGGGTGGTCGGCAACCGTCGAGTGGTGGCACGAGTATGCCTGGAGGATTTTCAAGCTTTAGAACTCTCTCCTATCTCTTGTTTGCCCTCATGTGAAGAATGAGGAGCTATTTATAGATGACGCTTTTTACGTAAATACATGCAAAATCCAAACCACTCCTCCATGGATGACTCGTGATGATTCTCTTGATCATATGATATATTTTGTGTTATTTAATGCTCAAATAAAGTCAGAATTATGAGATCTTGGGTTTGTTAGATCTGGCTCATCAAGATGCTCGATTTGACTATAAACACTTCATGTTTAAGAGTTGATTAAAAATAAGCGATTGATCTCGGTTAGTCTTGATTCAAAATAAGATTGCTTTCGACATCAAGATTCGTGCTTCGACTAGTTGAATTTTAGGGTCATATCAATTCCCCTTATTTTTGGATGATATTATCTCAATCATCCAAAAATATATACGTCAAATACTTGAAAATAATACATTCTTCAATGAAATTTGTGGATTCATCAACCATACATTTTGAGAGAACAGCTTCTTCATGGGAGCATAAGATTATGATCACTAAAAGCGCAGTGGACATATGTGGATATGCGCGGGCGCAAGATTTTGGAGTTATGGACCCATTCGGCTACGATCATTTATGCCTTGAGCTGGCGCTGCTGCATGCCCATGGGCGCATGCTGCTGCACCTGGCACGGCACGCGGTGGCACGTGCCTGGTTTGGGTCAGAACGCCGAAATAATGGGAGGTGTGCTAGCTGGGTCGCATTTGTTCGGGTTTGAGTTCGAGAGAAGGAACGGCAGAAAATGGGGTGGGTCTCTGAATGGTGGTAACGGGCAGTCACTTAAACGGTGGTGAACTGCGGGTGTAGTGAAGCGAGTGGATGCAGGCGCTGGCGAAGGGCCCATGAGGGTTTTTTTTGTCGTTTTTGCCCATTTTTGCCCTTTTTCGCTCATTTTGGCGGCTTTGGGTTTTTTGATGGTTTTGACCTTTTGGCCTCAGGGGTCTATAAAACCCCTTAGGGCCATGGGGAGAAGGCACACTCTTCATATGCGTGTCCCTCTTCTTCTTAAGAGGAGGTCGTTGAGGCATCAAGGCCCGTAGTCACGAGGCTTCGCTTTTCCCCTAAAGAGGCGCCAACTACCCTTTCGACCGACCGGGTTTGAGGTGATCAAGGCCCATAGTTCATATGACGAGACTGATTTTTCCAAAGTGGCCTAATGCCCCTTGTTGGATGGTTTGGAGATCAGCAAGGCTCATTATTCATAGTGAGGCTCCAATTTTTTCTGAAACGCCACCCCGTCCGACAAGTTTGAGGTGATGATCGGGCGATGATAACCATGCGCGGATGCCGGTATGCGATGAAGAAGCGGGATGACCGATGATGGTGGTCCCAAGATGGCCATGATGACCCGCAGAGATTGCCAGCGATGATGGTGGTGAGCGCAGAGATTGGCTGACCGAACGTGGTTGGCGACGGGGTGGCCGAAGCAATGGCGATGGTAGTCGATGGTGGTAATCGGCGCGTGAATGGCCGGAAGACCGATGATGGGTGACCACGAGATTGACACCATGATGGTCGGCAGCGGGTGACCGGCTACGGACAGCAATCCCGGGAGTAAAGTGACCGCTGACAATGGTTGGCACCGATGGGGTGGTGGGCAGCAGATAGCAACGACAATGACATGGCAACCGCAGCAGAAGGGGATGACCGATGACGATGGTGGTTACCGGCAGAGATGGACGTAGATGGTCGACGGCGGTGACCGTAAGTCCCGGGCGGTGGACCGCAACGTAGTCGCGACCGTGACCGCCGTGATGATGATTTTGACCTATCTGAGGTTGTTTGTCAGAGTGTTACCCGATAACGTTAACCTATGTGGAAGAGGTTGAATTGAATCAGCCGAGATTTTGACCCATCCGAGGTTGTTTGTCAAAGTGTTACCATTGACTTTAACTGTGGAAGAGGAAGTCCATCAAGGACCTTTTGACCTATCCTAGTTGTTTTGAGTCTTTGTCGGCGACGTTAACTGGTGGAAGAGGTTGAATTGAATCCGCTGAGGATTTTTGACCTATCCGAGGTTGTTTGTCAGGGTGTTACCTGAAGACATCAACCTGTATGGAAGAGGTCGAATTGAATCACCTAAAGATTTTTGACCTATCCGAGGTTGTTTGTCAAAGTGTTACCCGATGATGTTAACCTGTATGGAAAATTTCTTGGGAAGTCCACCAAGGACCTTTTGACTTATCCTAGGTTGTTTGGCAGAGTCTTTGCTTGATGACGTTAACCTGTATGGAAGAGGTCGAATTGAATCCGCTGAGGATTTTTGACCTATCCGAGGTTATTTGTCAGGGTGTTACCCGATGACATTAACCTATATGGAAGAGGTCGAATTGAATCCGCTAAGGATTTTTGACCTATCCGAGGTTATTTTTTAGAGTGTTACCCGATGACGTTAACCTGCATGAAAAAGGTCGTGGGAAGTCCACCAAGGACCTTTTGACCTATCCTAGGTTGTTTGTTTGTCGATGACGCTAACTTGTGTGGAAGAGGTCTGAATCCCGAGAATTTTTTGACCTATCCAGTTGTTTGTCGAAGTCTTTGCTCGATGACGCTAACCCGCATGGAGTATAATGAAGTTTTGATATCCGAGGTTATTTGTCGAGTGTTTGCTCGATGATGGCAACTGTATGGAAGAGATCAATTGAATCCAAGGATTTTTGACTTCTATCAAGCTTGTTTGTCAAAGTATTATTTGATGACGCAACTTGTATGGAAGAGGTCAATCAAAACATCCATTTGTGGTTGTAGCCAAAGTTGCTCCTTAACCTGGTCTTTTATCATATGTTTGTTTCTATAAGACAATCAATATATCCTATTGATTTGGATAATCTTTTGAGATTAAGAGTGACAGCTTAAAATCAAGGAATGAAGATGAATCTTCACTTCGTTGCACTCTTTAAAGTTTCCATTGATGGTGGTTTTCATCTAGAAACTTGGTTGTCATACAAGATGAAATAATAAATTAGTTTATGATGGTGTCTCAGCATGCTAAAACCGCCAAGTAGAGTGAAAGTTTATGCCTTAGCTTTGTTGAAATCCAAGACACACACGACAAAGAGTGACCTAGAAAGTTTTACGGAAAACCTTGAAAAGAGGGAAAACCAACGGTGCCTAGCCCGAAGAATCTTCCACTATGTATTTGTCTCCTTTTCCCTCATAAGATTACATAATTGTATATGAGAAGGGGCATTGGAATCTCAAAATCGCAACAACCGCCATATAGTCACGCTCCGCATAATTGCTAGTAGATGATGGTGATAAATGGGAATGCCACCGAGCTGAAGACGCCATGATGGAGACCACAGATTGATGACGGTGAGATCAATGGTGGTACCGACAATGGTGGTGGTGGTTGGTAAAAAATTGGTGGTAACACAACGATATGCCGAGGATTTTCAAGCTTTAGAGCTCTCTCTTTTTTACTATGTGAAGAATGAGGAGATATTTATAGATTGAGGCATGTAAAATATATGCAAAAAACCACTCTCCATCGGATGAAAGATGATCCTCTTTGATCATATGATATTTTGTGTATTTGAATGCTCAAAAAGAAGTCGTAATTATAAGATCTTCTTGTTAGATTAAGATGCTCGTTTGACTATAAACATTTATGTTTAAGAGTCAATATAATAAGTTGATCTCTATTAGTCTTGATTCGTAATGAGATTATATCAAGATTGCTTTATTAGTTAATTTACAAAGTTGTCATATCAATAATATTCAACTTAAATGAATTAAATTTATTTTATATACATTTCTAGTTAAAATTAGTTTAATCATATATTAATAAAAGTGTGTTTTTGCTAACATTGATGCATATAAAAAACATATATAATAGTTCAAAAAAAATCTCTTAGGCTAAAAAAAAAAATAAACAAAAAAGAAAGATAAGAAATGTATAAAATTGGTAGCATTTTTGAAATAAATTAGGCTAAATTTGATGTTTTTAAATATACATATTTCTTTATATATATATATATATATATATATATAAAAATTCTACTAGTCAAGCTAATCTTGATGAAAAAATAATTTGATCCTAAGTCGAAACTAACCCAGATCAAGCAATGAAAATATCATTGGAAACTTTGTGATATGAGTTCTTAAATATAGAGTTTATGATCAAATGGAGCATCTTGACGAGCCGGATCTAACAAGCCCAAGATCTCTTTGATTCTAATTTCATTTGAGCATTTAAATACTTAAAATACATGAGATGATCAAAAGAATCATTTTGAGCCATCCAATAGAGTGTTTTGAGATTTTGATGATAATGACCAAAATGCCCTCTCAGAATCCTATAAATAGGACCTCATTCTAGTCATGAATGGTGGGAAAGAGGCCAAGCAAAAGAGAAGAGAGAACTTCGAGGCTTGATGAGCCTCCAAGCATAATCACTACCGACACCACACCATCGCCGACCTCGCCACGCCATCATCCGCTTCATGCTATCACCGCCACCACCATATTGGTCACCCCGCTGTCGCCGCCGCTGACTTCACCGCCGACTACCTTCGTCACCATTGACCACCTCCGCCACCACCCGCCAAGCACCACTCGGCTGGCTGCCGCCTGGTTAATGATCACCGCTGACGCTACTACTAACCACCGCCGGCTACCATCGCCACTATTATCACCGCCGCCCACTCCACCACCGCCACCACCCATCATCACTTCAAATTTCACTATCACAAATTATTCATGTCACACCAATGATCGCATCGCCAGATAACTATTGTCACCTCGGCCTTTTCTTACATACATCACTATTATTGAAAAAATTTAAACTTTGTACTTCAAAAGATATATAGTGAAATATTTTATCGGGCTCCTGGTTTTTCTCCTCTTTTGGGATTTTTCCATGTAAAAATCCTAGAGTTTCTCTCTCTCTTCAAATATATGTGTGTGCTGGATTTTAAACAAGGCTAAGGCTTAAAGTTTTATTCTCTCTAGCACCTAATATATATATATATATATATATATATATATATTATAACTGATGATTTATTGTCATAAGGAGATCTTTAAAGTCTAAAAAATTCTCAAATTTTACATTATTTAGAATCATTATAGGGTTTATACTTCACCTTATCATATATCATTTCAAATTAGCAAACAAAAATTTTAATTTTTAGCAAACAAAAATGTTTACTAATATAAGGGCTAATTATAGGAAAGGGAGAGTGAAAATTACCTAAAATTTTAGAAATTCTCATGCACAAAAAAAAAGAAAAATAATGTGTTAGCTTAATTTATTGAGTGTCACTTATTATTTTCTTCATGAAGTTGTTGCATATTAATTTAGATTAGGTGTAAGTTCTTTAGCTTGACCATAGGATACACTAAACATTAATGTATTTTAATAATTAATATGAATTACTCATTTGAATAAAAATTAATTTAAATTTATCTTTAATTTGACTTAAATATTCTAAGAGTAATTTTATAAAAAAATTGAAAGATTGAATACTTGCATTTCTCATCAACATGCTTTCGTGAGAGTTGTACTTTTCTTTAAATCTTTCATCAAGATACTTATTAAGATGCCATAGAACAATTTTGAAGGCATCATTCCAACTACTTTTGGAGACAACCTTCCAAATCTTCAAAGACTTTTATGGCTCATAACAATTTCAAAGGGCCAATTCTAGCTTCATTATCTAATGCTTCCAATTTGAACATCATTGATTTGGGCATTAATAACTTTAATGGAATAATTTCTTTTGACTTGGAAGGTTGAGACTTCTTACAATATTAAGGTTATAATCAACTTGAAGCAAGTGATCATAGTAGTTGGAGATTCATGGATGCCCTTATAAACAGCTCACAATTAGAGATATTGTTCTTGGACTATAAAAAGCTCAATGGAATTTTACGATATAGCTAACCTTTCAGCTAAGATTCAAAAGCTAGAATTAGTTCAAACCAAATATCTGGAAGCATTCCATATGGGATTGGCAAATTTGGTAGTTCTAGTTCTTGAATTAATAAAAAAGTTGAAATGCAAGAATAATATCAAAATTTGTATTTCATAAGAACCTCTTTAATGAAAAAAATAACTAACATCTAAAATTTTGATATCATATATTTTGAAAAGCTTTATTAACTAAGTGTAAACCCGATTATTATAATACCATATCTAATATCATATTATTAATAATATTGGTAATAATAAAGTATATATGTTCTATCAATACCTTTGAATTCTTATGTATTCATGTCTTAGATCATAAATTTTACATCAAAAATCAAATCACATATTCATCCATATAAACGGTGTGACATTGTAATCTTCAGATAAATAATTTGATGTAGTGAAGTTGATAGTCCACTAATAAATTTGTAAAAAATTAATAAAAGAAGTAGTTTTAAATTAGATATTTAATTTGTAAAGTGATTGTACATGCAAATAAAAGTAAAATACATACCTTTTTTGATGTAAAATATAAATTGATAGAAAATATTCTTGAAAAAAAAAATAAAAGTGAAAAATTCAATGAATTTTATTTTATAATTAAATGATGTTTTATAAATATTATAATTATAAGTAATTATAATTAAAAAATGAATTACAATTGAAAATTTAAACAAAATTTAATTAACACTTATTATAAGGATAAAAAATGTCATGGAAATAAATGGAGATTCTATCCGCTTAAACAAAAATTTGTTATTAATACTTAATACATAAACCATAGAGTTAATTAAATTTTATCCCAATTTTGAAAAATATAACTTATTAATGATTAAATATAATTTTTTGAAATTTAGAAGATTAATAGATAACTTTTATAAGGATTTTGATAAATTGTAGGTAGTCATAAGAATTAAATTAAGAAAATTTAATTTAAATATATTATCACATTTAACCAAAAATATTTATTATTTCTATTGAATGCAAATAATTAATTAGATAAAATGAGAGTTAATAAGTGAACAAATAAATATTATAAAAATTAAATACCAATATGAATGTTAATTTAAAATATAATCAATTGAAGGTTATATTTTAATTATTATATAGAACCTGAAGAACATATACACACACACAATATATATATATATAGGTTTTACGCTTTAATAATTTATATTTAAAATTTTGAATTTTAAGAATTAAATATATTTTGTATTAATATCTTTTAAGGAATGTACATTGAGTCATGGTTGACTAATCGCAAGCATTTATTAGATTTTACTAATTTATTTATAAGTCACATCTTTAATAAAATTCCAAATAAACTCAAGTTAATGAAAGGATATAATTGTTTTAACATCCCAAAAGAACGTTTTATTAAAATTGTATTAATCGCTTATATCCGCAAAAATTATATTATGTTAAATTTATATTATGATTCAAGATAAATTATGTTTAAAAATAATAATTATTTTCTTAGAAAATACTAAAATCATTTAAAAAATTATGTTGAGTATTTTTTAAAATAATATGATTTATTATTTAATAATAACTTATTAAAATATTTTAAAATATATAAAACAAATTTAAAATTTTAAATATCATAAATAAAAAAAAATTGATAGCAAATAACACCAAAAAAAATTATATGAAAAAAGTCTTTCCAAAATTAATTAGAAAGAGTGCCCATTATTTTAAAAAAAATTTATTGATTTGAAGTTTGAAAGATCATATAGTTAATATATGCTATAAAACTGATTAAAATTAATTAAAAAATTTTAAAATTTTAATTAATGTAAACTCATTAATTATTTATATTAATTTAATTAATTTATTTTAGAATTTATCGCTATAATATGGTTAGATTGAAATCATCAAATCAATATATATAAGATACATATATATATATATATATATATATATATATATATATATATATATATATATATATATAAGATATAAGAATATTTGAATTCATTGTGGTATGTGTTATGTATCTCTTCTCCATATTGTACTTTAATTATAGAAAACAAAACATATAAAGCACTCTTCCAATATAAAATCATAGAAGATGTATATCCAAAGGTTTCTTATTTAGAACTAATGAGCTAATTAACGGTTCTCACCTGTAAATCTACTTGGAATTGGACAATATGGTTCAGTGCACAAAAGCTCTTTAGAGAATTATGGATACACAATTGTGGCCATCAAAGTCTTTAACCTTCAACAACAAGGAGCTTATAATGCCTTCCTAGCCGAGTCTGAGGCCTTGAGGCGCATCAGACATCGGAATCTAGTAAAGATTATTTCCTGTTGTGTGGGCATTCATTCTAAAGGCAATGACTTCATGGCTATAGCCTTTGAATTCATGTTAAATGGTAATTTAGATACATTGTTACATGCGTTGAGGATATAGAGCATCTTGACCTAATCAAGAGACTATATAGCCATAAACATCGCCAATGCACTTTGCTACCTTCATCATGAGTGTGCAACACCATTATTCATTGTGATTTAAAACCAAGTAACGCCCTTCTTGATGGTGACATGGTTGCTCATGCGTGATTTTGCTAGTCTTCTTCATGAAACTGTGAGCAATGTACTAAGTTACTCTATTCATAGCATTCCTTTGGTAAGAGGAACCATTGGATATGCTACTCCTAGTAAAAATCTTTATTTTTCACCCTTCATTTTTTTAGCAACTATGAATTTTTTTTCTTATTATATTAAAATTCCTGAATCAAGATACTTGCATTCTAGAATATGGTTTAGGGAGTCAAGTTTCTACCATGGGGGATGCTTAGAGCTATGGAATTCTCCTCTTAGAATTGTTCACTGGGAGGAGACCTGTGTACAAAATTTTCAAGGATAGCTTAAACTTGCATAAGTTTTTAGAAATGGCAATTCCAAATAAAGTCATGGAAGTATTGATCCAAATATACAGTTACAATTTCAAGATGAAGGTGGCATTTGATCACGGAGCGCAACTTATGATTGTTTGACTTCAATTTTATAGTTGAGCATTTTATGTTCGAAAGAGTTTGCAAAGGAGAGAAGAACTATGACTGATGTTGTAGTAGCATTCCATTAAAAAAAGATGCATATTTTAAAGCTAGCTACAAAGGCAACAAACAATAAAAAAGAAATGAGTAAAAATCATAATTTAGATAAAATCATTATTTGTAATTCAATTTGAATAATTCTAAGGTTTGTTGGCTCTTTAAAATAGATGGAAAAATTGACTTTATAATTATAATGAGGTGTCCATTGTGCTCTTTTATACAATAATGTCATTCACAACTTTGTGGGTGAAGTGTGCCATTTTGAATGAAATGCCATATTCTAAAATTCATGCTTTGTAAAAAAATAGATTTCTTAGTCTCTAAAATTCAAAGAGTTTGTTTTCAAAGATTAGGGTTTAGAAATTTATTGTCTATTTGAGATGCAACCACTTGAAATTGTGTGCACTATAGGATCTATTCTAGTATGTGAAGCCTAATGTAAAGAACCATTGTTCAATTGCTAATTGATGTAGTGATAGATTCTAAATATGAAATATTTTTTAAATAATTTGATATCAAATGGGGTTACACACTTCACATTAGAATTAGATTTTATTTCAACTCTTCCAACTCAACCCATTAAAGACAAGTGCGGAATATCAAATTAAACAAAATTGAAAGTGCACACAAGTAATTAAGATTATGGTGAAGGAAAGATTTAACACTTGATGCAAGAGTATTGTAGCCTTAAGAGCAAATACAAAGTCTATATCACGATAGCATATGAAAATTCAACACATGAATCACCACAAAACATGAATATATGCAAATGAAACCAAAGAGCAAGAGTACACAAATATATATTAATGTGTCACCACAAATATATTAATGTTGTCCAACTCAACGACCTAATAGATATAGAAGGACCAATCATGAAAATCTAATAAAGAGCCCAAAAATATCAAGATAAAGATACTCGAGCAATGGATGGTTCAATTATAAAAGCCAAGGAAAGTGTCCAAGCAATAGACCAATCAAGGCTCATTACAAGAGTCCAATCAAGAAGAAATATTAAAATTTTGAGTTTTATTTTTTTAATTTTAGATTTATATTCTAGAAGTTTAATTTTTTATTTTGGTAATATTTATTGGTGGTAATTACGAAGATAATGGTAGATAAACTAACTTGAGGAAGGTGATTGACACCTTCTACAATTATTGACCAGTCACGCTCTCTCCCCAAACAACTAGCTTGAATTATAGCTTGTGCCAGGCCGAGATAGCCATGTAGTGTGACCATCAATCGAGTCCAGTCTCTAGGCTATAGTTGCAACATCCAAGCACCTCTACTTGCTAGTTCTTCCACTAGTAGAACTCTTATATCGAGGATAAGGGCACTAAATCCCTTACCCCACTTACTTTACTTGACATTTACTATAAAACCTTCAAAATATAAGAAATCATGAAGAAAGCTAGCTTGAATTATATTTTGTCACTTCTAATGGGTTGTATACTTCTATTCCTAATGATAACTCTTCAAGTCAAAATAACAATAATAATTCTAATCTTCCTCTTTTTTGATTCAGAATTGGATTTTCCTACTCTGAATACTATGGGTTTGCCTCTTGAGATAGACTTGAAATCATTGAATTTCGAGGGTCCCATAGGAGAAGCTGTAGGTGAGACTGATGTGTAGATAGAACCTTCCATTACCTTGCCACAAGTGATCACCGAAGTCAACCTCCATAGTGGCAAGGTTCTACCTCCTATGGCAGCACCTCAAGATAGAGGAAAACAAGTCATTGGTCCAGAAGATCGAGAAGCCCTTCCACAGGATGCTCCACCCTTGGGCATGCTCGTAGAGGAAAGGTGGACTATGTTCTCACCTGAGAAACTTTCCATCTAAGCTAAGTATATACGATTCTTATTTGAGGTTATTTGTCAGAATGTTACTCAATGACGTTAACTTGTGTGAAGTAGGTACAAAATTATGAGCTATCTGAGATTTAATATGCATAGAGGAAGTCAAATCAAAAATATCCGTTTGTAGCCAAAGTTGCTCCTTAATCTTTACCTTTTTCATGAGTATTACTGACTTGCTTCTCGAATTGATAATCAATTAGATATCCAGAATATTGATTTGGATGATCTTTTGAGATTAAGAGTTGCCCCACAGTCTCTAAAAAAATCTAAAGGATCAAAGTATGATGAAATTATTCTTCTAATGTGTTCCTTGAGATTAAGATTTTTTTCACCATATAGGTGGTGCTGTTCTGAACATAAAGTCATATTGTCAACCAGTGCAAAGATGTAAAGGAAATATTTTCCACAGAAGGTGTCAAATACGATGTGAAAACCAATTGCGTAGAATAAAACTTTACGCTTAGCCTTGTTGAGAAATCAAGCACACACACAGATATTTGAAGAAAGAACGAGAAACTCTAGGATTTTTACATGGAAAAGTCCCGAAAAGAGGGAAAAAATCACAGGGCCTAGCCTAGTAAAAATATTCCACTATATGTTTGTTTTAGAGTACAAAGTTTAAGGTTTCCCGATAACGGGATTACAGAGTTGTATGTGAGAAAGCCTCATAACGAAAATCCCAGAATCAGGTAACAACAGCTATGCAGCAGTAGTTGGGCTGTAACAGTCATTGGTGGCAATCTGCGATAGTGAATGACGACTATCGGTGATGATCCGGGCCATCTGCGGTGGCTGTGGTGACCGTGGCGGTCGGTGGTGACCGGTGATGACAATGATGGTGACCGCAGACGGCCGGATCGGCGGTGGTGGCGGCGATGGTCGATGCGACCAACGGCCTCACTGACCACGCCATCGACCACCGCATTGTGATTATCGCCAGAATAATATTATATGAATATTGGGAACGATGACGATTATGCCTAACAATCCTAGGTGTGAAACCCAAAGAAAGCTCTTGGAGGAGATGGCGAAGTTCTCTTATGGTGTCTCGTTGAGAACTATTATCTCTAATTTAATTTAGGAAATTTTAATTATTTTCTCTTTTAACACTTTATTTAGGATTCACATCAAACCCATTACTACTTATTTTGCAGACCTACTTTTGATCATATTGATTTATCTCTTAATACTAAAGAGATTTTATTAAAAGAAATTGATCTTCATGTGATAATTCAAGTATATTTGTATAAGAAGTTTGAGAGTGAATATTAAAAATTATCTAACTAATTTGAAATGTGTGAAGGTTAAAAGAAGAAAAAGAATAATAATAACAATAAAGTATATAAAAATTATAAATATAATATTCAACTTAAATTGAATTAAATTTATTTTATATACATTTCTAGTTAAAATTAGTTTAATCATATAAAAAAAAAGTGTCTTTTGCTAACATTGATGCATGATATAAAAACATATATAATAGTTCAGAAAAAAAATCTCTCTTAGGCTAAAAAATGAACATAAACAAAAAAGAAAGATAATAAATGTATAAAAATGGTAGCATTTTGAAATAAATTAGACTAAATTGGATGTTTTAAATATATAGATAATATACATATAAATAGCTGTAATTATAATTACTTTTCTATTATGAGAGTTGATTTCCTTTTTTGAGTTAAAAAAAATATGTTACTTTTAAATCAATATTAAATACGATTATAAATATTGGAATGATTTCTCTTAATGAGAAGACAAACGAAGATGAATATAAATTGGATAGAAATTATTACGTTAATCTGAATTAGAATTACGTTATAATGAGAAAAAATAGGAAATAAAAAATCGGATATTTATTTTATTAAGTGAGAAAATATAAAAAAAGTAAAATACATATTTGTTTGATGTAAAATATAAATTGGATAGAAAATATTCCTGAAAAAAAATATATACAAAAGAGAAAAAAATTCAATAAATTTATTTGAAAACTAAAGTGCAAATCATATATTGCTTTATAACACATAAAAATAAAATTATAAAATCCTCACATTCATACTAACCTGTGATTATAAGTATTGGAAGAATCTCTTAACAAGAGACAAATGAAGAAGTAAATTATTACTGAATTTTTATATCTATCTATCTATATATATATATTTCTGTTTATATATGTATATATATGTAAATATATATATATATATATATATATATATATATATATATATATATATATATATATATATATATATATATATTGATATGACACTGAAAATTTCACTAGTCGAAGCACGAATCTTGATGTGAAAATAATCTAATCCTAAGTGAAACTAACCCAAATCAAGCAGTTAAAATATCATTGGAATCTTTGGGATATCAGTTCTCAAATATAGAGTGTTTATGATCAAATTGAGCATCTTGTCGAGCCAGATCTAACAAGCCCAAGATCTCTTGATTCTGACTTCATTTGAGCATTTAAATACTTAAAATACATGAGATGATCCAAAGAATCATTTTGAGCCGTCTAATGGAGTGTTTTGAGATTTTGACTACAATGACCAAAATGCCCTCTCAGAATCCTATAAAAAGGACCTCATTCTTCTCATGAATGGTGGGAAAGAGGCCAAGCAAAAGGGAAGAGGGAACTCTGAGGCTTGATGACCTCCAAGCATAATCGCGTTAATTGGCCGATCCACGACCATCGCCAAATCGCCACCGATAATCATCATCGCCACCGTTGGTCACCATCGCCGACCACCACGTTGGTCGCCGTACCACCGCCGTTGGTCACCGCATTGACCACCTCCGCCGACCATCTTTCCCACAACCACCGGTCATCACTATCGTCGGTACTACCAATGATCATCATCACGACACTACTACAACCATGGCGGCGACCACTATTGTTGTTTGTCACCATATCACCGTCACATGACCGCCAGCCACCACCCGACATTCGGATCATCACCAACAATGTCATTCACTATCGCCGACAACCATCAACCACTATTCACATCGTTGCATAGCTATTGTCACCTAATTTTAGGATTTCTGTTATCAGGCTTTCTTACATACAACTCTGTAATCCTATTATCGGAAAAATTTAAACTTTGTACTTCAAAATAGATATGTAGTAGAACATTTTTACTGGACTAGTTCCCGTGATTTTCTCCCACTTTTTGGGGTTTTTTCATGCAAAAATCCTTGAGTTTCTCGTTCTCTCTTCAAATATTTGTGTGTGTGCAGGATTTTTAAACAAGGCTAAGGCGTAAAATTATATTCTACCAATGGTTTCTAGCACGTATATATATTATATATATTATAACTTGATGATTTATTATCATAAGGAGGTCTTTAAAGTCTAAAAAATTCTCAAATTTTACATTATTTAGAATCATTATAAGGTTTATACTTCACCTTGTCATATATCATTTCAAATTAGCAAACAAAAATTTTAATTTTTAGCAAACAAAAATGTTTACTAATTTAATGGTTAATTATAGGAAAGGGAGAGTGAAAATTACCTAAAATTTTAGAAATTCTCATGAACGCAAAAAAAAATCATGTATTAGCTAAATTTATGAGTGTCACTTATTATTTTCTTCATAAAGTTGTTGCATATTAATTTAGATTAGGTGTAAGTTCTTTAGCTTGACCATAGGATACACTAAACATTAATGTATTTTAATAATTAATATGAATTACTCAGTTGAATATAAAATTAATTTTAATAAATTTATCTTTATTAGACTTAAATATTCAGAGTAATTAAAAAAAATTCAAAGATTGTAATACTTGCATTTCTCTATCAACATGCTTTTAGGAGAGTTGTCGCCTTCTTGAAATCTTTCATCAAGATACTTATTCAGATGCGATAGAACAATTTTGAAGGCATCATTCCAACTACTTTTGGAGACAACCTTCCTAATCTTCATAACAATTTCAAAGGGCCAATTCTAGCTTCATTACCTAATGCTTCTAATTTGAACATCATTGATTTGGGCATCAATAACTTTAATGGAATAATTTCTTTTGACTTGGAAGGTTGAGACTTCTTACAATATTAAGAGTGGTGAATCACCTTGAAGCAAGTGATCATAATAGTTGGAGATTCATGGATGCCCTCATAACAACTCACAATTAGAGATATTGTTCTTGGACTAAAAAAGCTCAATGGAATTTTACCATAGCTAACCTTTCAACTAAGATTCAAAAGCTAAGAATTAGTTCAAACCAAATATCTAGAAGCATTCCAATATGGGATTGGCAATCTCATAAATTTGGTAGTTCTAGTTCTTGAATTAATAAAAAAAGTTGAAATGCAAGTCTTTAATAATATCAAAATTTGTATTTCATAAGAACCTAAATTCTTTTATGAAAAAATATAATAAAAACAACTAACATCTACAATTTGATATCATATTTTTGAAAAGCTTTATTAACTAAACCCGATTATTATAATACCAAATCTAATATTTATTTGTATATCATATATTAATAATATTGGTAATAATAAAGTATATGTATTCTATCAATACCTTTGTATTCTTATGTATCCATGTTTACATCTTAGATCATAAATTTGTGCATAAAAATCAAATCACATATTCATCCATATAAACGGTGACATTGTAATTATAAATAATTTGATGTAGTGAAGTTGATAGTCCACTAATAAATAAAAATTAATAAAAGAAGTAGTTTTAAATTAGATATTTAATCTAAAGTGATTGTACATGCAAATAAAAGTAAAATACATACCTTTTGATGTAAATATAAATTGGATAGAAAATATTCTTGAAAACAATAAAAAGAGAAAAAATTCAATGAATTTTATAATTAAATGGTGTTTTATAAATATTATAATTATAAGTTTTTATAATTAAAATGAATTACAATAGAAAATTTTAAAAAAAATTTAATTAACATTTATTATAAGGATAAAAAAATGTCATGGAAATAAATGGAGATTCTATCATGTTTAAACAAAAATTTGTTATCAATACTTAATACATAAACCATAGAGTTAATTAAATATTTATCCCAACTTTGAAAAATATAACATATTAATGATTAAATATAATTTTTAGAAATTTAGAAGATGAATAGATAACTTTTTATAAGGATTTTGATAAATTGTAGGTAGTGATAAGAAATAAATTAAGAAAATTTAATTTAAATATATTATCACTTTTAACCAAAAATATTTATTATTTTCTATTGAATACAAATAATAAATTAGATAAAATGAGAGTTAATAAGTGAACATATATTACTAAATAAATAATAAAATTCTTAAATGACCTATGAATGTAAAAATATAATCAAGTGAAGGTTAATATATTTTAAATTATTATATAGTTGAACATGATAAATACATATTAAATATATATACAAACATATATATATATATATATATATATATATATATATATATATATATATATATATATATATAATATATATATATATATATATATATAGGTTTTTGACGTTTAATAATTTATATTTAAAATTTTGAATTTTAATAATAATAAATATATTTTGTATTAATATCAATTTAATGAATCATCACATTGAGTCATGGTTGACTCTAATCGCAAGCATTTATTAGATTTAACTCAAATTTATTTATAATTCAAGTTAATCACATCTTTAATAAAATTCCAACTAAAGTCCAGTTAATGAAAGGACTTGAATTTTTTAATATCCCAAAAGAACGCCATTTTTATTAAAATCGATTAATCGCATTCATCTATATCCGCCTTAAAATTTTATTATATTAAATTTACATTATGATTCAAAATAAATTATGTTTAAAAATAATAATTATTTTCTTAAAAAATACTAAAAATATCTAAAAAATTATTTTGAGTATTTTTTGAAAATAATATGATTTCATTTTTAATAATAAGTTATTAAAACATTTTAAAATATATAAAAAAAATTTAAAATTTAAAATATCATTAACAAAAAAAAAAAAATTGAGCAAATAACACCTAAAATTATATGAAAATAAGTCTTTCAAAATTAATTAGAGTGAATTTTATATTAAAATTACCTTTACAATTTTATTGATTTGAAGTCAAAAGATCATAAAGTTATTAATATGTATGCTATGCTAAAGAATTAAAATTAATAGAAATATTTAAATTTTAAAATAATTAATGTAAACTCATTAATTATTTATAATTAACTTCATTAATTTATTTTAGAATTCTTATATATTATATGGCTAGAATTGAAATCATGAAATCAATTTGAATATAAAATGAAAAGCTAACATTTACTATTAGAAGAAACACAAGCCATTTTTTAATAGTAGTAGTAGTAGTATATATATATATACATATATATATGTGTGTGTGTGTGTATGTGTATATATATATATAGAAACTGTGTTATAAATGTAAATATTTTGGGTGTCAAAGGTATAAATATTTAAGAATTATGGTATGTGTTATGTATGTGAATCTTTCATTATGGTATGTGTTATGTATCTGATTCTTGTATCCATATTGTACTTTTAATTATAGAAAACAAATCATAAGCACTCTTCCAATATAAAAATCATAGAAATGTATATCAAAGGATTCTTATTTAGAACTAATGAGACACTAATCTTCTCACATCAATCTATTTGGAATTGGAGAATATGGTTGTACAAAAGCTCTTTAGAGAATTATAGATACACAATTGTGGCCATCAAAGTCTTTAACCTTCAACAACAAGGAGCTTATAATGCCTATGAGTCCGAGGCTTTGGTGCAGACATCAAAAATCTAGTAAAGATTATTATCTGTGTTTGGGCATTGATTCTAAAGGCAATGACTTCATTTCTATAGCCTTTGAATTCATGATAAATGGTAATTTAGAGACATTGTTACATACTAAGGATATAGAGCATCTTGACCTAATCAAGAGATTAGACATAGCCATAAACAATGCCAATGCACTTTGTTACCTTCATTATGAGTGTGCAACACCAAATTTTCATCGTGATTTGAAGCCTAGTAACGTCCTTCTTGATGGTGACATGGTTGCTCATGCGGGTGATTTTGGCCTTGCTAGTCTTTTGCATGGAACTATGATCAATCTACTAAGTTACTCTATTCATAGCACTCCTATGATAAGAGGAACCATTGGATATCTGGTCCTAGTAATAATCTTTATTTTCATCCATCATTTTTTTTTGCAACTATGAATTTCTTTTATCTTATTATATTGAAATTCAATCAAGATGGTTGCATTCTAGAATATGGTTTAGGGAGTCAAGTTTCTACCATTGGGGATGTTTATAGCTATGGAATTCTCCTCTTAGAGTTGTTCACTAGGAGGAGACTACAAAATTTTAAGGATAGCTTAAACGCATATAAGTTTGTAGAAATGGCAATTCTAGATCAAGTCATGGAAGTTATTGATCCAAATATACAGTTATAATTTCAGGATGCAGTGGCATTTGATCACGAGCACAACTTATGATTGTTTGACTTCAATTTTATAGTTGAGCCTTTATGTTAAAAGAGTTTGAAAAGAGAGAATAACTATGACAGATATTGTAGTGAATTGCATTCAATAAAATAAGTACATTCTAAAGCTAGCTTAGTAATAGACCATAAAATGGAAATGAGTAAAATCATAATTTAGATAAAATCATTATTTGTAATTCAATTTGACTAATTCTAAGGTTTGTTGCCTCTAAAATAAATGGAAAATTTTACTATAATTACAATGAGGTGTCCATTGTGCTCTTTTATACAATAATGTCATTTATAACTTTGTATTAAAGTGTGCCATTTTGGATGAAATGCCATATTCTAAAATTAATGCTTTGTAAAAACATAGATTTTAATCTCTAAAAAATTCAAAGAGTTTGTTTTGAAAGATTAGGGTTTTAGAAATTTATTGTCTATTTGAGATGCAACCACTTGAAATTGTGCTATAGATCTATTCTAGTATGAAGTCTAAAAAGGACCATTGTTCAATTGCTAATTGATGCAGCGATAGATTCTAAATATGAAATCTTTTTTGAATAATTTGATACCAAAAATTTGGTTATGCCACATTTCACATTTGAATTAGATTTTATTTCAACTCTTCTAACTCAACCCATTAAAAACAAGTGCAGTGGAATATTAAATTAAACAAAATCTAAAGTGCACACAAGTAATTAAGGTTATGGTGAAGGAAAGATTTAACACTTGACAAGAGTATTGTTTAAGCAAATACAAAGTTTACCCTATCACGATAGCATATGAAAATTCAACACGTTAATCACCACATAAACATGAATATATGCAAATGCAACCAAAGAGCAGGAGTACACAAATATATATTAATGTGGTTCTACTCCAATAACGTATATCCACAACCATATCACCTCTCTCTTGAGAAATTTATTGTCCTCTCTATACATGATGTACATGAGAATCATTACATCTTTACTCTTCTATATAATTGATGAGTAGTACATCACCATCCTTTTCTTAAAGAGTAAATAATTGATTTTCTTATCTTTACGCCAACTCAACATAATGGATTGAAGAATTTTTTGCATATTTTGAATAAATATGCTTTTCAAACATGGAGTGATAATTAATTCGTAACTATTTTATTAAATAATGATGAGTTAGTGTATATTTGATGTAGAACTATATATGATTATTTGCATTAGAGATTATATTTTACTTCAAGAATAATTGAGAAGTGTATTAAAATTATTTGCAAGATATAGAAGGACCAACCATGAAAATCTAATAAAGAGCCCAAAATATCAAGATAAAGATACAACAATGGAAGGTTCAATTATAAAATCCAATCCAAGCAAGACCAATCCTTTACAAGAGTCCAATCAAGAAGAAATATTAATATTGAATTTTATTTTTAAAATTTTAGATTTATATTCTAAAATTTTGATTTTGAGAATATTTATGGGTGGTAATTACTAAAATAATGAAAGATAATGACTTGAGGAAGGTGGTTGACACCTTCCTCTATTATGACCACTACTCTCTCTCCCCAAACTTTTCTCAACCCTTTTGTTTTTAATGGTGGTCATTGTAATCTTTCTAAGGCTATCTTGTAATGAAACTTTTCAACTTTGTAATGATAAAACTAATTTGGAGAATTTCTTTCTTTATGTTAGTTCTTAGTGGTTTAACTATTTTTGAGAGGATTGATCTTATCTTGAAGAACCTCAATCCTATTTCAAAATTTCTCCTAAATCATTCTCGCATCTCCTCCAATATCCTAATTACTCTATAAATGAACCATCTATCATCAAAGTCCGACTCCACTCAAAAAATTCTTGAAAGCTCACAATTTAAACTAGCAATCTAATCTTGATATTTTCACCATTATAATGCTTTAAACCTTAGTGAATTAAATGCTTCAAATTATAAGTTCACATCTTATGTTAACATCCACCATCATTACATTTAGATTACTTTAAGTCTTTTTTAAAAGAGATGATAAAGATCAACCCAAATTAACTGAGTACTATCATTGCTTGTCTAAAATTGCACAAAAAATCCCATTACCACTCAATGCTTTTTAAAAAAAATGCAATGAAGCTCACATGATGAGGCTTAATCTCAAAGCATGCCTCACCACAAATTTTGGAGGCATGTGATTTTATATCTATATTTAAAAAAAATTAACTATAAGTTTCAATTACTCAAATAAGACAACATAACTAGTATCATAGAAAATCATGTGCATTTTCTCTGTCTCCTCTCTTCATGCATTGTTTTGGACCACCAATATCATTACTTATGATGCTTTTACTTTGATATTAGATAATTGGAGTGGGAGAGAGAAACTTATTATTTTAAACTTATTTTAAATTATTGTTATTAGCTCTATTGATATCTATATTAGTTGATGTTAGTATAAGAGTTCTTATTCCATGATTGATGTCAAGATATTACTATGTTACTTGACTTATTACTTTCTAATATTAAGATATTAGTATATTGCATTTTAATATGTTAATAATTTAGATATTAATATATCATTTCTTGCTTTCTACTTTTACAATACTTTACACAATTAATTGATTTTGGGTTACCTCTCAAAATACCTTGAGGTCAATTGTCTATTAATGAAAAATGCCTCAATACTCAATTGTGCAATTTAAACTTCACCAAAGATTGGTCTTATCAATAAATCACTCAAAAGTCCTTCCTCATTTTTACAAAAAGTCTAGATCACAAGTTAACATCTTAAGCTAACCATAATCATAAACTTAGCCATTCACACTATTAAAAAAAGTCATTTTAAAAGTAATATTTAAATTAGCCCAAACTAGCCTAATTTTAATGTCTTGCCATCTACTAAATCCATTTAATCAATCATCCCTCCACTAAAAAATTATCTATCACTCACATTAAATTAAAGTATCATATTCATTTTAAAGAATTCTCACCAAAGTCTACTACCACCACCATGTGTCTATATTTGAGGATGTCACCTAACTATTATAAGAATTTAAGAAATGTGCTATGGATTAATGAATTACCTACATATGGGAGCAATATGCCTTGATTTGATTCCTTGATCACTTAGCTTGCCATTATAAAATTGATATAACTGATTAGATCTATTTTTTTTTTTTTTGCAAAGATTGATTTGATGAATTGTTTCTATCATGCAAGATTTGTAAAGAGTGATGAATAGAATACATTTAAGCTAAAGATGATATATATAAATGAATAGTAATGCCTTTAGATTGACAAAACATTGAACATTTGAGAATCATGAAGTTGGACCTTTTATTGAAAATTTGTAATTATACACCTTTATATTGGTAAAAAAAAATTGCTGATCTAAAGTGTTAAATCATATTGAAAATTTGATATTGTACATTGGTATTTACATCTCCTTGCATTATTATGGTTATTCACTTTGTTTTTGCTCTTTTTGAGGGTCTTGTCTGGATGTTATAAGAAAATATTTGATGGTTTGGGAGGAATTTTCATCTTCCTTTTTACCATCCATTTATTATTCAGAGTGCTTCCTAAGACTCCTTTGCGACACTATTAATGCTACAACAATCCAAGGTAAGAAAGGATTTGATATATGGTTATCTTGTAAAAAAAAAGTTTATATCATCATTTTTGAAATATGCTTGAAGTTGATATCATTTGTTTACTTGATGATGTGGTTGTGGCATTATTCTACCAATTGTTTCCTTTGTTCAAGTTTGGGTGAATGATTATATTTTTTTTGCTTCTTTTTTGGGCATTCTTTTATTATACGCTTTTGATTGAATGGTTTCTATCGATAAAGATGAAATTGTTTATTTCTTTGGTGTTGATATGTTTCCTTTGGATGGGATTGAGGCTGAGGATTGTATTTTAAATGTGTTTTTTGTATTTGGCTATTTGTGTTATGTTCATGCATTATGGGTGAATTTTTTAGCTGTCATTGAATCTCGCCTTGCTTTTTTCTATATTTATGCTATGCTCTATGCATTAATGGATAGAAAGGTGATTTGGCTTCATCTAGTGAATATCAATTATTTTCTATTTATGCTTATATCAGGTGTGGAGCTTTTTAGTTTTTCTTTAATGGACGATCATCTCGTGTTTGTTTTTTTTATCAATTTAATCTCTATTTGGTGATGATATGTTTATTGGGATGCATATGTATGTGGCTAAAACAAATGTATATTTATGCAATTTTCTTTATGGTTTAAATATATTTATTTTCTTTATGGTACTTACTAGCATCCAAGATGGTTTGCAAGTGTCTTCTTTTAGATTAGAACAATTTTTGATCAAAAGCTCTTATTATAAAACATCTTTGATATTTGTAATGGGGATATTTGCTTTTGTCATGATTTTTGTATTTAAGATATTTTAATTTTAGGTTGATTGTAGCTCTTGGCGATATCTGAGTTTAACCTCTTTAAGAATATAGTAACCTTTTCATTTGAGCAATAAAATTTATATTTTAAAAAAAAAGATAGTAAAATAAATGTTGAGTGATAGATATACTTAAAATTAGAAGATATTTAACAAGAATAAAAAAACAAATGCCATGGTTTAATTGTTTTAGAAAAATAATATTTATTGAAAAAAATTACATTAAAATAAAAACTATACCAAAGAGCTAAATATAAAAGAAATAAATACAAAGAGCAAAGAAAACCATAAAGCAAACAAAATGACAAGATGATAAACATAATAAGATAAAGAAGAGATAATACAATGCTCATTTGTAATAGTACTTAAAATGAAATAAACCATTTGAAGGCAATATTTAATGAATCAATAAGGAGAAAGAGTCCATATTATAAAGCAACCTACAAAAAAAAAACTAAACATCTGTAATTTAAATACAAAGAATTTGATCTAGATATGACAAAAATATAATTGAATGGGATAAATTAATTGAGTGAAGAAGAGGGATAAAGAATTTATTATAATACAATTTGCAATTGCATCCAAACAAATACACAAAAAATGCAACTACCAACCAAAGAGAAGTGAAATTCAGACCATTATTAAATGTATAGATATTGATACATTGAGACATTTATATTGTCTAAGGACAAGACAATCGAGAATTCTCAACATAAAAGAAAGAGAGAATAAAATGAAAGTGATTCAATTAACACAATAAATACAATTAATAAAATGTAAGCAATGGATGAGCAGTAAGAACAATTATCAGAGATCCCAAATATGTATTGATTGCATCTTAAATTAAAAGAGGAATACCAAACAATTAAGGAGCAAAATGTATTCTATATAAACAAACAAGTAAGAAATAAAGGAAATAACCGAGACAAATAGAGAAAATGTAAATTTTACGATTGAAAAGAGCTACAAAGCTAATCAAAATGTCACCAAAAGGCATGTAATTGGAATAACAAAAAAATTAAGACATATACATACAGATTAATAGCACCAACCAAAATAATGACCAAGGTCTATTGCATATCGAGAATTAAACACTAACAAATATATAAAATTCCATAAGGTCTATATATTTCACAAACAAATAAATTAAAGGAAATGTAAAACCAATTAAAGAACAATAATAAAATCTGAAAGATTACAAAGAATAATGAAAAAAAACAGAATGTTCCATTTTAAAACAAATCATAAATTTAAGAAGTTTAAATATCTTCAAACTAGATTCAACTATCAATATACCAAATAGTTTTTTGATTTAACTTTTATAGGATTTAACCAAACAATAGCATAGATTTAACTAGATTTAACTATCAATATACAAATAGTTTTTTGATTTAACTTTTATGGATTTACTAAATCATTTTGATTTACTAAATTTACATTAATTAAATCTTATGTGCATAAACAACTCCTAAATATTTATGTGCTCATATTGAAAAGATAAAGAACATCGGCACAAAATGTATAAGAACAAAAAAATCAATGGAAGGAAAGAGTAAACAAGAAAGATTCTTTAGTATGCTATTAAATAACTATTTGTTCTTAGTAATTAAATCTTCTTCTAATGAATCTCCTTTTCTAATCTTCAACACAAACATCATAGCAACTAATGAACAAATCACAAACACAAATAATGCACACTCCAATTTGAAGTATCAAGCTCCAAGTATATTACTCACTCTCACACTCCACTTGAAGTCTCAAGTTCAACATAATAGAATTAAAATAAATAAATGAAAAATAGAATAATAATAAGAAATTAATATACAAATATAATTTATTTTTTTTAATTTATTTCTACTTATAATACAATATGCCAAAACATTAGCCTATTATCCCCACTCAAGCAAATAAAAATATCATTTTAATTTTTTTTTAAAGAAATGCTAATCCAAAATATAATTATATAGATATCAATTTTCAAAATTTCACCTATAATATATATTATAATAAAAACTATTAAAGAATCATTAAATAAGATATAAAAAATCTATTACTTTAAAAATTAGATTAAGATAAACTAAAATAAGTAACATTTTATTTAAGCTTTCATAAAATGAAAAGGCAATATTCCAAACTGAGACCCACATTTTTGTAATCCAAACAATACTTAATAAATGCATGAAATTATCGATATTTTCTTAATATTAAAGAATTATTTTATCATTGATTCAAAATCATAGTTAAATCAAGATTATAATTATTTAATATAATTTTATTGAAACAACTATAATAATATACCAATATACAAATACAATTATGAATATAAATATAGGTCACTTAAAGGTAAAATTTAAAAAAATGAGAAATCACTAAATCATTCAATTAAATTTATAATAGTCTTTAATGCCATTACTAATAAATGCCAATCAAAATTAGTATTTAAAATGAAATTTAAACAATCTCCATGGAAAGATACATCTTCGTGATCTACTCTTCTCATTTTTTATATTATTAACTTTCTTAAGCAATGAAAGACAAAGGTGGTGCTTCGCTTTCAATGCACAAAATTAATGATCCATTTGAGCTCTTAGAATGACACCACATACTTTGCAATTTATGTCTAAAGGTCTTATCGATACATCTCCTCTCCACTAGAAAATCTCACATTCCTTCATCACTTAGATTAACCAAAAAATGAGCTTAAAGATAATAATACTACTTTTAGGTTGCCAAGACTTCACTTGCATGTTTCTTTCAATATGCTTTTGTGAGAGTTACCAACCGCCATTTTCAACCTTACATCTATACTTATTCAACATGGAAATAACTTTGAAGGCAATTACTTAGACAAATTCTAATCTTCAAGGACTATATGATAACATTTCACCAATCCTTGCTTCATTACATAATGCTTCTAATTTGAACTTATTGATATGAGAATCAATAAATTTATTGGAATAATTCTTTTGGACTTGGAAATTTGAGACTTCACAATATTAATTTAATGGCAAATTATCAAGCAATTGACCGTAGAGGCAATTCATGGATGCCCACAAAATGCTCACTTAGAGATATTGTTCAACGATAACAAATTTGAACTTTACCCATTTAATAACCTTTGAGTTAAGATTTCAAAGCTACAAATTAGTTTAAACCAAATATTAGGAAGCATTCCATAATTAAATCTCATAAATATGATTATTTTGTATTTAGAACCAAATTATCTATGAGGTCATTCAGAGTATTAGTAAACTTGTTAGGTTGAAAGTAGTCTACATCAAGGCATGTTAACTAGAACTATAATGATTTTAGATTGGCAACCTACATGTTGTATCTTTTTTAGGATAACATTTTAATGGTACCAAAGAATTAGAAATTTTAATGAGCCATTGATTACTTGAAAAATATTGAATGGCAACATTCTAAAGAGAATTTAGAGTATATATTATTAATTAAATTAGATTCAGCTTAAGACCTATTCCAATGGTTTGAAACACTCTAGAGCTTCATTTACAAGAAAATAAATTGTTTGGTGGAATTATCAATTAGTGGTTATGAGTTTGGAATTGAACTTGGGCTAACTTCATTCAATCCATGTGACATAAGGTGGCACTAAATCTATCTAAAAAATTTAATGGTAAATAGATTCTTTAAGAACATTGAGAAGCCTTCAATGCTTTAATTTTCTTTTAATCAACTAAGTACCTAGTGAAGAAATTCTTTTCAATGCAATAATGGTATCCCTCAAAGGAAATTGTGTGTGGAGTTTACTTGCATCTTCCTTGATGTCCCCATATTAGTTTATATAAAAAAAGAAGACAACCACGATTGTCACTATTAATTATTCTCTTACTAAGCATGGTAGGCTTCTCTTCGATCTTCTTCTCCATATTATTCTTTAATTGTAGAAGAATAAATTCTATGAAGAATTCGTTCAATCCAAAAGTCATAGAAGATGTATATCCAAAGGATTCTTATGTAGAACTGTTAAGGGCAACTAAGAGGTTCTCACTAATCTACTGGAATTGGACAATATGGTTTTGTGTAAAAGGTTCATTAGACAATTATGGATGCAAAATGTGGCTATTAAAGTCTTTAACCTTCAACAACAAGGAGCTTTATAGCCTTTGAAACTAAGTGTGAGGCCAGGTGCAATGATCAATCTAGTAAATATCATAACTTGTTGTGGGGATTGATTCTAAGGTGATGATTTCATGGCTATAGTCTTTGAATTCATGACAAATGGTAATTTAGATACATGGTTGCATGCTAAGGGCTACATGATGGAGTATATTGACACCAAAAGGCTAGACATTTCTAAACACAAATGTTTTTGTTACCTTCATAATGAGAAACAATTATTCATTATGATTGAAACCAGTAATGACCTTCTGATGATGATAACATGGTTGCTCATGTTGGGGATTTTGGCCTTCTAGCTCCTTCATGAGCATGAACAATCCATTAAGTGACTTGATTAAACCACTCATGTGATAAAGGAACCATTTGGTACATATGTATTAATCTTTACTCTTCATCCTTCAATTTGTTAACCTTTTATTATTATATTTAAATGTGTAATGATTCAAGATGCTTTCTTTATAGAATATGGTGTAGGGGGCCAAATTTCTACCATGGGAGTTGTTTATAGCTATAAAATCCTTCTCATGGAGTTGTTTTGAAAGGAGACTAGACAAATTTTAAAGATCAAACATACATAAGTTTGTAGAAATGGCAATTTTAGGTCATGAAGTCGTTGATCCCAAATTGCAATGTAATTTCATGATGAAGTTAAAATGACATTCAATCAAGTAGTGAATTTATGATTGTTTGATTTTTGTTTTAATTGAGCCTTCTATGTTCAAAAACTAGACAAGAGAGAGAATAAGCACATGTTGCAATGAGTTGCATTCAATAAGAGATGCATGTTTTGAATCTTGATAATACTAAATTGGCCATAAAATAAAGATAAGTAGAATCAATAAGGATTAGATTATTGTTAGTAATGTGACTAATTCTAAGATTAGTCACTCATATTTGGAAGAATTAGTTTTATAATTATATTGAAATGCGAGGAATGTATGAGATAAGTGAAAAATTTATAATTTGGCTTAATAAAATTTATAATTTGATATGGAATTCAATCTTTTGAATAAGATTTTATTATTGACATATTGGAATTAAGTTTATTTTGGTCAAGTAATATATTTAAAATGGAGAGGATATCCTTTGTGAAGACATATCCCTCAATTTTTTAGCTCCCTCTTGTGTTCTATATTTTATTTATTAACATAAGTAATTGATTTTGTTTAGTCAAAAATCTTCTTAAAAGCAAGAGTTAGTTGTATAAATGATTTAAATTTATAAAATAATTTTAATCAATTTTTTACTAAATATGGAACTATACTTTCTTGATTTTGATATATGTAGGCTTAAATTTTATTTAGAATATGAATCCATCCCTCATTATAATTTCAAAGACAATCATTTCAAAGTAACAATTCTTCACGATGATAGTTGCTAGAAAATCTTAATGAGACAATTATTATAAAATACTCTAAATTTTAAAACAAAAAGTACTTAACGAACTATATTTTTT
Source organism: Cymbidium sinense (assembly GCA_021442155.1). Taxonomy (NCBI): domain Eukaryota; kingdom Viridiplantae; phylum Streptophyta; class Magnoliopsida; order Asparagales; family Orchidaceae; genus Cymbidium; species Cymbidium sinense. Next base: position 61,788,447 of record CM038233.1, read on the forward strand.
TATTTATTGTTTAGAATCAATGAAATTATCAATTTTAAAACTTAAGATCTAATAGTAGACATTATTTTCCAAGTTATTATTATGTCATGAAGATATATTGTATAAAGGTTAAAGAAAATTTTTTTTAAAACTTAAGCTAAAATCCTCGATAAAACTTTTGTTACTTTAAAAGCACAAACATGATAATTAACATCTTGTTTGAACTGTTGCATCTTTAACTAATATTTGTAATAAAAAATATTTATATATAATCGAGTTAGAGCTTTTCTAGTCACCCTTAGCTTGAGCTTTAGCTTTATTATTTAATCGAGTTTGAGCTCGAGCTTTAGCATTATTTTATGAGTTTGAGTTTGCTCGTGAGAAGGCTTATTTAGTATGAAATAGATAATATCCTGATATGACCAAAATTCCTCTAGTCAAGCACTAATCTTGATGCCAAAAAGCAAGTGATGATATTGAAACTGAGATCTAGCACTTAAAATATCATTGGAAACTTTGGGACATCAGTAAATTCTAAAAGCTCTCAAATATGGAGTATTTATAGTCAAATCGAAGCATGAGCCTTCCAACAAGCCAAACATCTTACAATTCACTTCATTTGAGCATTCAAAGGGAATCATCATCATGGAGAGGAGTGGTTATTTTGCATGATTTCTGAGACACCACTCCACCTATAAATAGCTCTCATTCCTCATATGAGGGGAGGAACAAGAGAGAGGAGAGAGAGCTCGATCCTCCAAGCATAATCGTCACCATCGCGCATTGCCACCACCATCGGCCGCCAACCACCGCCATCATCACCGCCGTTGATCCTTGCCGTCCAATCTCTGCCTCCATCATGATGACTTCTACTAGTGATTGTTCATTTTATGTGATTCATTTCAAGATTGTCCCTGATTGCAGAATTCTGATTTCCACCATGATTGCTCCGCAGCTTTTACCATCATTGCTACTACTATGTACAACGATTGTCACATAGCTATTGTTCCTTTCTCATATACAATTTAATCCTGCGGAAGATCTTGTACTCAAAATAGATACATAGTGGAAGTTTTATAGTTGTTTTTTCCTCTTGAGATTTTCCATGTTAAAATTTTTGAGTCTTCTTGTTCACTCTTTAAATAATTGTATGTGATTTCAAACAAAGCTGGTGTAAACTTTCACTCTATCGCAATAGGTTTTCTAGCAATGTCAGGAAACCATTCTCATTATTTCATCTTTTATGGAAGTTTCCCAACAAGATCAAAACCACTATCGAGGTGGAGCATTTCAAGCTTTTAAGCGCATAAGAAGAATGAAGATTCATCAAACTTGATCCTTCAACTTTGTAACTGGGGCAACTTTAATCTCAAAAGATTATCCAAATCAATTTGGATATCTAATTGATTATCAGTTCGAGAAGCAAGTCAGCAATACTAATGAAAAAGACTAAGGTTAAGGAGCAACTTTGGCTACAACCACAAACGGATATTTTGATTCGACTTCTTCCATATAGGTTAACGTCATCAAGTAATACTTTGACAAACAACCTGATAGGTCAAAATTCTCAGATTTAATTCAACCTCTTCCACAAGTTAATGTCATTGAGCAAAGACTCGACAAACAACCTGATAGGTCAAAATCCTGGATTCCATTCAACCTCTTCCATACAGTTAACGCCATCGAGCAAAAGACTCACAAACAACCTAGATAGGTCAAAGTCCTTGGTGGACTTCATTACCTCTTCCATTGTTAACGCCATCTGTAACACCGACAAACTACCATAGGTCAAAAAATTTGCATTCAATTCAACCTCTTCCATAGTTAACTTCGAGTGACTAAGCAACCTTGGATGTCAAGGTCCTGGTGGACATCCCACAACTCTTCCATAGTTAGCGTGTAACACCTCGATAAACAACCTGATAGGTCAAAATCCTCAGATTCAATTCAACCTCTTCCACATGTTAACATCATCGAGCAAAGACTCGACAAACAAGGATAGGTCAAAGGTCCTTGACTTCCACGGCCTCTTCCAAGTTAACATCATGGGTAATACCGACAAACAACCTCTGATGGGTCAAAATTTGATTTAAATTCACAAAATTTTGGTGGAATTCTTCCATATTGTGTTAACGCCATGGGTAACACTCAAAAAACAACCTCGATGGTCAAAATTGGATCATTCAACCTATTCCATGTAGGTTAACTTCAGCAATACATTGACAAACAACCTGATGGGTAAAAAAATTTCAATTTCATGATCTCTTCCAATAAGTTAACCATTATCAAGTAACACTTTGACAAATAATCTTGGATAGAAAACCTCGGATTGATTCTACCCTACATAAGTTAAAAAGATCAATTATCAATGTTGAACTATCCATTAAGTTTCAAGAAGTCTACAATTGGTAGAACTGGACCATCGCCATTAGCGACGGTCATCAATCCAAACCATTGTCACGGTCATTACCATCGACTATCGTTTAGTGTACTACTGTCTTTGCCACAATTCATCATGGAGCCTCAATTATAGATTATCCCGCTGATTACTAACGCTGTCCACCATCGACTACATGCATTTGCGTTATGACCAATGTGGTGAACCTCTTGTACCAGCCATCTGTCATATCGATACCGCTGATATGAATCTTGCTCACCACCATCATGTTATCTTGCTGATATGTGGGCGTAATATCGATTATGCATTGCTTAAATTGACCGCCAACCATTCATTTCACTACCTGATATCATACCGTCATAAACTTCTTGCCGGTTACCTCGCAACTGTTATGGTTACATGATTGTGCTGGATTTTAGCTGCTGATATCTGAGAGGCTACTATGAATTTGGCTAATTATTTCCTGTATCTCGCTGACATTTGATGATTCATGCTACCATTGTTGTTGTTGCCGTATATCTTAGTGCTAACCACTTAAACTGCTGATTACTAGGACTTCATGACATTTATTACCTTTGCTGCTGACCTATCGCTGGCTACTCCATTATATTGATGATCATAAATTGGTGGTCTTTCATGCCGCTGGATTTGCTGATTACATTCTGCATGTATTACTTTCAATGAAAGACCAATAAGCTGGTTAGCAATCATTGTTCAATTTTAATCGCAATTTTCAGTATTAAAGATGTAAACATTAATTATGGTTTTCTGTGACAATTGGGGACAATCATTGATACCGCCAACTATGGATCATCATCATCGCAATCATACCAATTGTGTTATCCTTCGATATCAAGTCAAAGATCACCATGTGACCATAGTATTGCTAACGTCTGTATGTTGATCATAACAACGGTAATTTGACGCTCTTTCAAGGAAAAATTGTAAATAAATATGTAGCCTTGATCACCTCAATATCAAGGTTGATGCCTCTTTCAAGGGAAAAGAACAACGATGTATGAAATTTTGACGCTTTATCTGCATAATCAAGTGACTGATTGTAATACTCCTGTGATAAGAGGAACCATTAGGTATGCTGCTCCTGGTAACAATCTTTATTCTTCAACTTTAATTCACTAGACTTATGAATTTTTTTTTCTTATTATATTAAAATATATAATGATTCAATATGCTTTCGTTCTAGAATATGGTCTAGGGAGTTAGATTTCTTCTATGGGGGATGTTTATAACTATGGAATTCTTATGTTGGAGTTGTTCACTGGAAGAAGACCTATTGATAGAATTTTAAGGATGGCCTAAACCTACATAAGTCAGAGAACTAGCAATTCCAAATCGAGTCATTCAAGTTATTGATCCAAACTTACTACTACAAATTTAGGTTGAACCCGAAAATGACACTCAATCAAGCAAAGGCAACATATGAATGTTTGAATTCAATTTTACAATTGAGCTTTTATGTTCTAAAGAATTAGCAAGAGAGAGAATAAGCATGGAAAATGTTGAATTGCATTCAATAAGAGATTTATATTTTGGCTTATAGAAAATGACAAAATAGACATGAGTAAAAAATTATATTTAGGATTATATCACTATGTGCAATTTGGTTGTGACTATTTTAAAGTTTGCTAGGTATGTATAATAGATGGAACAATTAGCTTTATAAATACAATGAAATTCGTTAGGAATGTATGAGATATGTAAAAAATTCATTATGAGTAATTGAATAAAATTTCTAGTTTGATGTATGATGCATTTTACTTTAAAAATCAAGTTGTTTGATTAAGTGAGCAATTCAAAAAATTTGAACGTATCATATCTCCCCTTATAGATGCAGTCTTAATTTTTGATAAACTTTTTATCATTTTATTATTTTATTTTCTATATTTTGTAAATGGCTTTGTTTTAGTTGAAAATATTTTCTAAAGGATGAATTTGATATTAAAGAAATTATAATTGTAATAACATTATATATTGAACTAAACTTGAACATGCAATAGATTATATGCCATAATATTGTTGTCTTATTTTCTAGCATAAGAAAATATAAATTCAAACATCAACTGAGATATTGTGTATCTATTCGATTTTAGAATCACACAAATTATACATTATAAAATTAATAATTTTGTTGGATAATTTCATGATATAATATAACTTTTATTGATTATTTGACAAATTTTATCTTTACATCTAAAAGAAGATGAAAAAAATATATTGATATCAATTTCATTTTTGGTTCACGGTATTGATTTTAAAATTCATAGAACGATCTTATAAATAAAGCCAAATTACTTAGAAATACACTTATGCATCCATTAATGACAATTGTAGTTAAAAACATATCATGAGCTAGAAATTTTGGTTCATGGTCTAAAAATATTATAAATTACTTGTTAAGTTTATAATTTATTTCTTTTAATTGCATCATTTATATTTTATGATAAATTTAATTTTGATAATTTTCTGCATATATATAATTTTAAAATCATGTAAATTAGAACATAAAAATACAATAATAAGGGATGAGATAAATTTTTTAGTAGAAATAAAAATTTTATCTAAAAAATTTTAGTAGAAATAAAAATACAATAATAAGGTATAAATATTATAAAGTTTTAATGTCTTCAAAAGAATAAAATTTAACTTATAATAGCTTATTAATTAATCATTAACAATATTGTATTAGATTAGCTAAAATTAAGTTAAGTTAAATTAAAAAATAATTTTAATTTAATAATATTTTCATCAATTATTTATAACAAATTATAAATTTTATTAAAATATAAAATTTATTTAAATAAAATAATATAATAGTTTAGTTAATTATTGATTAAAAACTAGGGTCTCTAGAAGTCTATCAATCTTGTCCATATAGATTAAAATTTGGTCAATTGCTTGCATTATGAGTACTTGTAGACATACCTATATCTTATCTTATGCGCTTTCTTTTCATTAGTATCTCTTGGGTAAGGTGCACATAATCGGACATACCAATATGTCACTCCTTGCACCACACTAATAGTAGGTGCAGTCATCCAACCATATTTCCTTACCTTGATTTAATAACCTCCTTCAGCTCTGTAAGAGATTGCTAATAAATCTTTAGTAAGTTGCAGATATCTGGTATAAAAAAGAATCTAGCATGAAAATAATGCACTTATTGATATGGCTATAATGATATCATGCAAGTCTATGTAGGACTTTCTATTATACATCCATCTATTCTATCTAAAGTGTATGTAAGTTTGTGCTCAATTTGAATGATATATTTAGATCATTGGTGGTATACACAACATTTGTGACTTGGTGGCCACCTACTATGCCATCATAGTAATAAAGCCATCAATCTTACATTCTACCCATGCCAACTACTACAGACCCATCCAAGATTACATTGCATATGCAAGTATACATATAATTTAAGCAATAAAGTAATGATAGAATATAGTTTCCATGAAGATTTAGAATGCAAAATTTTGAATTAAGACAAGTTTCGATCTTTTGCCCAATTTTATCCAACAAAGATATAAATCAAGAGATATTTAAAAGAGCACAAATTATAAAAGTATTTTTTGAAAAATAAGCTTTTTCTTAATTTTAAAAAAGTACACTTTTAATTTATAAAAATTTTTGTTGATGCTATGTACTAAATAGATGTGAAAGTTTAGAAAATGTTGTTAATCAAGAGCTTGAATATTGCATCATCTATGTCAACTAAATAGATGTTAAAACTTTTAATATATCATTACAACTAAATCACTACCTTTTATTAGTTACATTTATATAATCTTATTAAAATTAAATGATTGTGTGACATTCATCTCTCTTAAAGATTACGGATTTGAAACATTATATGCCAAAGTATATTTAGTAAATCCAATTGATTTTCTTTATTATTGGATAGGACTTCTCCTATATCTTTATATCACAATAGTTTTAACATTCCAATTGGCCAAATTGAATGTAAACACAAATTAAGAAAAGTCAAAAAAAAAAAAAATCATTGAAGCACAAATAATTTTCTTACATATTACTTACATCAAAGTAAATACACTACAATCAATACAAGATTTTCAATAAATTCATAACCTTAAGGGCTATTTACAGGATTTGAGCAGAATTTAATTAACTTAAATTCAGCCAAATAGTATTTTTGGACAAGTTAAATCCACTGCTTTTGTATTCCCATTACAGCCGCTTTTGCAAGTTAATTCTAGATTTACTAAATCCTGTCTATTGGTGGGTGGATTTATGGGATTCAGAGAAGCAGAAGCGCACGAAGAAGGGTGGGAGGGAAGACGAGGATTACCTTCGACGCCTCCTTCTCTTTTTGGCAGCGTGTGAAAGGGTTAGTAGAAAGACGAGGGTTTTGAACGTGGAAATTTCAACTCATTCCTTTTCCAATTTTATTTTTTATTTTGATTTATTTTAATTTAATTTTAAATTATTAAGATAATAATAAATTAATATATTTTTTTTTAAATTAATTATAATTAATAAAATTAGATGTCATTATATAGACTTAATTTTTATGATTAATTAATAGATTTATATTTAATTGAGATATTATATTTTAATAATTATATTTTAATTAATTTAAATATGATTATATTATTTTTATGTAAACAAACTAAAAAGAAAGAATTATTTATTTCACTTGTTATATATTCTTAACTATTGTCTCAATACAAACAAGGATTACAAATATTTTTTTTATTATTTAAGGACAAATGAGAAGACTATATTAATATAATTTTGATTCGATTATCAATCATATAATATTTTTTATAGTTTCAATTTATATGTAATTTAAATATTGTCATCTACTTTCTTATTATTTAAAATTACTAGCTTTCATTTTTTTATTTATTTGTTTAATTAATCTTATTTTAATTTTATTTTATAATTAAAATAACCTCTAAATATTTATTATTTAATATTTAGAGATTATTAGATTGTTTGTCATAGTGTTACGATATTTAATATGTATGGAGAAAGTCAAAAAAAAATATCCATTTGTAGCCAAAGTTGCTCCTTAATCTTTCTCTTTTTCATGAGTATTACTGACTTGTTTCTCGAACTAATAATCAATTAGATATCCAGAATATTGATTTGGATGATCTTTTGAGATTAAGAGTTGCCCCATGCCTCTTACAAAAGATGAAAGATCAAGTATGATGAATTTTATTCTTCTTATGTGTTCCTCGAGAGATTTTCTTCACCATATAGGTGGTGCTTGCTCAATATAAAGTCGATTGTCACCATTGCAAAAAATGTAAAGAGAATATTTTCAGAAAGTGTCAAAGGGTGGAAAATCAGGTAGAATAAAATTTTACGCCTTAGCCTTGTTGAGAAATCCAGCATACACACACATATTTGAAGAGAGAACGAGAAATTCCAGGATTTTTACGTGAAAACTCAAAAGAGGAAAAAATCAATGACCTAGCCTAGTAAAATATTCCACTATATCTCGTTTGGAGTACAAAGTTTAAGGTTTCCGATAACGGATATGAGTTGTATGTGAGAAAGCTATAACGAAAATCAATCGTAACAATGTATGCACCTAGTTGTAGTAAATGCTGGTGGCAATGATAGTGAATGATGGCTATCGGTGATGATCCGGGAATATCGGTGGTACGCGGCGTGATCGAGGTCGATTGAACCGCCGTGGTCGGCGACGTGAGGATAGGCGGTGGTGGCCGAAATGATCGATGCGATCAATCAACGGCCTCACCATTGATACACCACCGACCACCGTGATTGTGACCTATTATCGCCATAATAATATTATATGAAAATTGGGAATGATGATAGCATTATACCTAACAATATGGCCGAGGAGCAACAGCAAACCCAAAGAAAGCTCTTGGGGGAGATGGTGAAGTTCTCTATTACTTGTTGAGAATTATTATCTCTAATTTAATTTAGGAAACCTACAAAAAATATCATTAATTATTTTCTTTTAACATTTTATTTAGAATTCACATCAAACTTAGTACTACTTATTTCACAGACCTACTTTTGATCATATTGATTTGTCTCCTCTCAATAGTAAAGAGATTTTATTAAAAGAAATTGATCTACATGTGATAATTCATGTATATTTGTATAAGAAGTTTGAGAGTGAATATTAAAAATTATTTAAGTAATTCAAATGGTGAAGGTTAAAAGAAGAAAAAAAGAATAATAATAATAATAATAAAGTATATAAAAATTATAAATATAATTGTTGCATTAGAAAACTAGTTGGTGAGTGAAAGTTTACACCTTAGCCTTGTTGTGAAATACAAAGACACACACAGTATTAAAGTGTGAACAAGAAACTCCATAAATTTTATGTGGAAAACCTCAAAAGAAGGAAAACCACGAGGTCTAGCCCAATAAAAATCTTCCACTATGTATTTGTTTCAGAGTACAAAATTTTCCCGATAATAGGATTACATAATTGTATATGAGAAGAGACGATAATGTGAATCCCAAATAATAAACATATATAGTGCGTTATAACAATTGCTATAGATAATGGTGAATAGCGAGGAATGCAATCGATGATGAAGGTCATGATGTATACCGATGGAGATTGACACGACGACGATGGTGTGGCGTGACGCCGGCGTGGTTGGTAACCAACGGGTGGTGGTGAACCGCCGAAAGTGGTGGCATGAATATGCCTGGAGGATTTTCAAGCTTTAGAACTCCCTGATCTCTCTTGTTTGCCCCATGTGAAGAATGAGGAGCTATTTATATATTTGAGGGTGACGCTTTAAATACATGCAAACTCCTCCATGGATGACTCGTGATGATTCTCTTGATCATATGATGTATTTTGTGTTATTTAATGCTCAAATAAAGTCGTAATTATGAGATCTTGGGTTTGTTAGATCCGCTCATCAAGATGCTAATTGACTATAAACACTTCATGTTTAAGAGTCAATTAAAATAAAAATTGATCTCGTCTTGATGAATTAGATTGCTACATCAAGATTCGTTTCAATTAGTTGAATTTTTAGGATCAATTGCCCCTTATTTTGGATGATATTATCTCAATCATCCAAAAATATATACATCAAATACTTGAAAATAATACATTCATATGAAATTTGTGGATTCATCAACCATACATTTTGAGAGAAAGCTTCATGGGAGCACAAGATTATGATCATGAAAGCAAACATATGTGGATATGCTAAGCAAGATTTTAGAGTTATGGACCCATTCGAAGCTGATCATTTTATGGCGTCGGCTGAGCCCAGCTGGCCAGGCCTGCATGCGGCTTCATGCACGCTGTGTGGCGGGTTTGGTCACGCATGAACCGATGAATAAATGGTATTGGGCTACGTCGCATTTGTTTTGGTCGGAGTTGAAGCAGAACATGGAAAGCGGGTCGCGAATGGAGAACGGCGGTCATTGAACGGTGAACTACGCGGCAGTGAGACCATGCGTGGCAGACCCATGAGAGGTTTTGTCCTTTTGCCCATTTTGCCCATTTTCCTCATTTTGGGTTTTGGGTTTTGATTTTGATGGTTTTGACCTTTTGCCTGTAGGGTCTATAAAAACCCCTTATGAGAAGGCACACTCCTCATATGCTGGGGTGTCTCTCTTCTTCTTAAGAGGTCGTTTGAGAATGTAGTTCATACACGAGGCTGATTTTACCTCGAGGCGTCAAGTACCCTTTTCGACCAGGGTTTGGAGGCCCTAGTTCATATGACGAGACTCGATTTTTCCTTGAAAGTGGCCTTGCCGCCTTGTCGATGAGTTTGGAGACGATCAAGGCTCATTGTTCACTGAGGCTCTTTTCTCGAAAGAGACATCAAGCCTTAGACCAGGTTTGGAGGTGATGATGGCGATGAACCAATGATGTTGAGTGGTGGCACGAATAGTAGCGGATGACCGCGATGATGGTGACCATCGAAGATGGCAGATGATGGTGACCCGCGAGATTGCCGATCAGTGGTGAGCCGCAGAGATTACGATGACCGAATGCGGCAGTCGCAAGAATCGATGTAGTCGATGGTGGCACCGCATCGGCGGGAAGACCATGATGATGAGAGGCGAGGATAATGATGGTCAATTGGTAACGGGCGCGCTATTACCAGTCAGCAGCGACCTGACGGTTGATGGGGTAGCAGCGGCAAGCGATGAAAGTCAGCGGGCATACATCGGAGCGCGATGACCCACAATGGTGGTCGGCGAGATGGAAGGAGATCGACGAGGTGGCCGAGTAGTCGGCGCGGACCGTGACGATGACGGTGATAATTTTAACCTATCGGGTTGTTTGTCAGTGTTATTTAACCGTGTGGAAGAGGTTGAATTGAATCAGCTGAGGATTTTGACCCATCCGAGGTTGTTTGTTAGAGTGTTACCCATTGACTTTAACCTATGTGGAAGAGGCGGGAAGTTCATCAAGGACCTTTAACCTATCCTGTTGTTGAAGTCTTTGCTCAATGCGTTAACTGTGTGGAAGAGGTTGAAGAATCCGGCCGAGGATTTTTTGACCTATCCGAGGTTGTTTGTCGGTTGACGCAACCTATATGGAAGAGGTCGAATTGAATCGCCTAAAGATTTTGACCTATCCAGGTTTTTTTTTGTCAAAGTGTTAATGATGTTAACTGTATGGAAAATGTCTTGGGAAGTCCACCAAGGACCTTTTGACCTATCCTAGGTTGTTTGGCGAGTCTTTGCTTGACGCAACACATGGAAGAGGTCAATTTGAATCCACCGAGGATTTTGACCTATCCGAGGTTATGTCGTGTTACCCGGCGACGTTAACCTATATGGAAGAGGAATTGAACCGCCATGGATTTTGACCTATCGAGGTTGTTTGTCGAGTGTTACCCGATGACGCGTTAACCCGCATGAAAAGGTGGAAGTCCACCAAGGACCTTTTGACCTCAAGGTTGTTTGAGAGTCTTTGCTCGATGACTAACCGTGTGGAAGAGGTCTAATTGAATCCGAGATTTTGACCTATCCAGGTTGTTTGTCGAGTCTATGCTCGATGACGCTAACTGTATGGAGTGGGTTTTGATCTATCAGGTCTTTGCTCGATGACGTTAACCTGTATGGAAGAGATCGAATTGAATCCATAAGGATTTTAACCTATTGTTTGAAAGTATTATTTGATGACGTTAACTTGTATGGAAGAGGTCGAATCAAAACATCCAATTGTGGTTGTAGCCAAAGTTGCTCCTTAACCTTGGTCTTTTCATTGTTATTCCGACTTGCTTCTATAACCGATAATCAATTAGATATCCGAATATTGATTTGGATAATCTTTGAGATTAAGAGTTGGCACTTAGTTTCGATAAAATCAAGGAATGAAGTTTGATGAATCTTCATTCTTCGCTAAACACTCTTTAAAAATGCTCCACCTCGATGGTGGTTTTCATCTTGTTGGGAAACTTTTGTCATACAAGATGAAATAATGAAAGACAGCCAAGCTTTTAGAAAACTAGTGGTAGAGTGAAAGTTTATGCCTTTATTGAAATCCAAAGACACACGTATTTAAAGAGTGAACAAGAAAACTCTAGAAAGTTTTATGGAAAACCTCAAAAAGAGGAAAACCAGGCCAAAGAATCTTCCACTATGTATTTGTTTGAGTACAAAATTTTCCCAATAACAAGATTACATAATTGTATATGAGAAGGGCTGACAATGGGAATCTCAAAATCGACAACAACCCATATAGTCACGTCAGTTGTAGCTGGCGGTGATGATGAACGACGATGAAGGTCGCATGTTGAGACCGATGGAGATTGACAGGTGAGGATCAATGGCGGCCCTGGTGGTGGTTAGTAACCAACGGGTCAACCGAGTGGTGGTACATGCCCGGAGGATTTTCAAGCTTTTCTCTTCTCTCTCTCGCTCCCCCCAAGAATGAGGAGCTATTGATAGATTTGATGGCGTCGTAAATATATATGCAAAATCCAACCACTCCTCCATCGGACGACTCATGATGATCCTTGATCATATGATATATTTTGTGTATTTGAATGCTCAAAAGAAGGAATTATAAGATCTTGGGCTTGTTAGATCCGCTCCAAGATGTTTCGATTTGACTATAAACATTTTATGTTTAAGATTTGATAATAAGCGCTTGATCTCTAGTCTTGATTGTAATCGATGCTTTACATCAAGATTCGTTTTATTAGAACTTTCGTTTCATATCAATAATATTCAACTTAAATTGAATTAAATTTATTTTATATACATTTCTAGTTAAAATTAGTTTAATCATATAATTAATAAAAGTGTGTTTTGCTAACATTGATGCATGATAAAAAACATATATAATAGTTCAAAAAAAATCTCTCTTAGGCTAAAAAATGAAAATAAACAAAAAAGAAAGATAAGAAATGTATAAAATTGGTAGCATTTTGAAATAAATTAGACTAAATTGATGTTTTAAATATATAGATCATATATATATAGCTGTAATTATAATAACTTATTAGAGTTGATTTTTTTTTTGAGTTAAAAAAATATGTTACTTTAAATCTATTTAAATATGATTATAATTATTGGAATGATTTCTCTTAATGAGAAGACAAACGAAGATGAATATAAATTGGATAGAAATTATTACGTTAATCTGAATTAGAATTACGTTATAATGAGAAAAATAGGAAATAAAAAATCAGATATTTATTTTATAAAGTGAGAAAATATAAAACAAAAGTAAAATACATATTTGTTTGATGTAAAATATAAATTGGATAGAAAATATTCCTGAAAAAATATATGTACAAAAGATAAAAAAATTCAATAAGTTTATCGAAAACTAAAGTGCAAATCATATATTGCTTTCTAACACATAAAATAAAATTATAAAATCCTCACATTCATATTAACCTCTGATAAGTGTTGGAAGAATCTCTTAACAAGAGACAAATGAAGAAGTAAATTATTAGTGAATTTTATATATATCTATCTATATATATACATATTTCTCTTTATATATATATATATAAATATATATATATAATAATAAAATTCTACTCACGAATCTTGATGAAAAAAATAATTTGATCCTAAGTCTAAACTAACCCGATCAAGCAATTAAAATATCATTGGAAACTTTGTGATATGAGTTCTTAAATATAGAGTGTTTATGATCAAATTGAGCATCTTGATAGCGGATCTAACAAGCCCAAGATCTCTTGATTTTGACTTCATTTGGGCATTTAAATACTTAAAATACATGAGATGATCAAAAGAATCATTTTGAGCCATCCAATAGAGTGTTTTGAGATTTTGACTATAATGACCAAAATGCCCTCTCAGAATCCTATAAATAGGACCTCATTCTAGTCATGAATGGTGGGAAAGAGGCCAAGCAAAAGAGAAGAGAGAACTTCGAGGCTTGATGAGCCTCCAAGCATAATCACTAAATGACCAACCATCGCCGACCACCGCCACCGATAATCATCGTGTTGACTGGTTGGTCACTACCACCACCACATCATTGGTTACTCGCGTCCTCGCTGCCGACCACCTCGTAATCGCCGCCGACTACCTTCATTGGTCACCGACACCACCTCCCGACCAGTCTACCAATTATCTGGCTATCTGCCATGGTCACTACCAATGAATCACTGCCGCTTTATCGCTACTACAATTAAGTTTCACCGTTTGCCACTATTATTATCATACAGATGTTTCGCTCTTTACTCACCATAAATTTCACTATTTATATAAAATCATAAATGAATTTATTATTCACTATATTAATAATAATGATTTTATGTATCACCATTTATAAATAGTTTAAAGTGCTTCATACAACTCTTAGAATTATTATTAAAAATATTTAAACTTGTATTTCAAAATATATATATATATAATATTTTATTTTATTCATAAGTTTATTTATTATATAAAAATATTTTACATTTTTTAAATATATAGTATATATATATATATATATATATATATAAAATTATAACTTGATGATTTATTGTCATAAGGAATCTTTAAAAGTCTAAAAATTCTCAAATTTTACATGAGAAAATTATGGTTTTATACTTCAATTTATCATATATCATTTCAAATTATAAAACAAAATTTTAATTTTTAAAACAAAATGTTTACTAATATAATATTAAAAAATTATTAAATTTTAAAATTCTATAAAAAAAAAGAAAAATAATGTTTTTAATTTAGAGTGTCACTTATTATTTTCTTCATGAAGTTGTTGCATATTAATTTAGATTATGTAAGTTCTTTATTTGACCATAGGATACATCAAATCTTAATTTATTTTAATAATTATATGAATTACTCATTTGAATATAAAATTAATTTTAATAAATTTATCTTTAATTTTGACTTAAATATTCTTATAATTTTTTATAAAAAATTTGAAAGATTGGAATACTCATTTCTATCAACATGTTCTGGAGATTAATGCTTTTAACCTTTCATCAAAGATACTTTCAAATGCCATAGAACAATTTTGAAGGCATCATTCAACTATTTTAGACAACCTTCCAAATCTTCAAAGACTTTATGGCTCATAACAATTTCAAATCAATTCTAGTTCATTATATAATGCTTCTTTTAATTTGAACAAATATTAAATAAATTTAATGGAATATTTTTTGACTTCATAACTCTGTATTATTATAATAATCAATTAAGCAAGTATCATATTATTAATAATATTGGTAATAATAAAGTATAACTTGAATTCTTATGTATTCATGTTCGTATTAATCTTAGATCATAAATTTGTACATCAAAAATCAAATCACATATTCATCCATATAAACGGGTGTGACATTGTAATCTTAGATAAATAATTTGATGTAGTGAAGTTGATAGTCCACTAATAAATTTGTAAAAATTAATAAAAGAAGTAGTTTTAAATTAGATATTTAATTTGTAAAGTGATTGTACATGCAAATAAAAGTAAAATACATACCTGTTTGATGTAAAATATAAATTGGATAGAAAATATTCTTGAAAAAAAAAATAAAAGTGAAAAAATTCAATGAATTTTATTTTATAATTAAATGATGTTTTATAAATATTATAATTATAAGTAATTATAATTAAAAATGAATTACAATTGAAAATTTAAACAAAATTTAATTAACACTTATTATAAGGATAAAAAAATGTCATGGAAATAAATGGAGATTCTATCATTAAACAAAAATTTGTTATTAATACTTAATACATAAACCATAGAGTTAATTAAATTTTTATCCCAATTTTGAAAAATATAACTTATTAATGATTAAATATAATTTTTTGAAATTTAGAAGATGAATAGATAACTTTTTATAAGGATTTTTGATAAATTGTAGGTAGTCATAAGAATTAAATTAAGAAAATTTAATTTAAATATATTATCACATTTAACCAAAAATATTTATTATTTCTATTGAATGCAAATAATTAATTAGATAAAATGAGAGTTAATAAGTGAACATATATTACTAAATAAATATTATAAAATTCTTAAATGACCAATATGAATGTTAATTTAAAATATAATCAATTGAAGGTTAATATATTTTAAATTATTATATAGTTGAACCTGAAGAACATACACACACACACACACACACACATATATATATATATATATATATATATAGGTTTTTACGTTTTAATAATTTATATTTAAAATTTTGAATTTTAAAAATATTAAATATATTTTGTATTAATATCTTTTTAATGAATCAGTACATTGAGTCATGGTTGACTCTAATCGCAAGCATTTATTAGATTTTACTCAAATTTATTTATAATTCACATCTTTAATAAAATTCCAAATAAACTCAAGTTAATGAAAGGATTTAATTGTTTTAACATCCCAAAAGAACGTCATTTCTTTTTAAAATCGTATTAAGCTGCTTTTGTCTATATCCGTTTTAAAAATTATATTATATTAAATTTATATTATGATTCAAAATAAATTATGTTTAAAAAATAATAATATTTTCTTAGAAAATACTAAAATCATTTAAAAAATTATGTTGAGTATTTTTTTTAAAATAATATGATTTATTATTTAATAATAACTTATTAAAATATTTTAAAATATATAAAACAAATTTTAAAATTTTAAATATCATAAATAAATAAAAAAATTGATCGCAAATAACACCTAAAATTATAAAAAAAGTCTTTCCAAAATTAATTAGAAAGAGTGCATATTTTTATTAAAATTACCTTTAAAATTTATTGATTTGAAGTCTAAAGATCATATTATTATTAATATGCTATGCAAAACTGAATTAAAATTAATTAGAAATTACGGTAAATTTAAAATAATTAATGTAAACTCATTAATTATTTATAATTAATTTAATTAATTTATTTTAGAATTTCTATAATATATTAGATTGAAATCATCAAATCAATTTGAATATAAAATAAAAAGCTAAGATTTACTATTAGAAGAAACACAAGCCATTTTAAGAATTATGGTATGTGTTATGTATTTGAATCTTTCATTGTGGTATGAGTTATGTATCTGATTCTCGTCTCCGTATTGTACTTTAATTATAGAAAAACAAAACATATAAAGCACTCTTCCAATATAAAAATCATAGAAGATGTATATCCAAAGGTTTCTTATTTAGAACTAATGAGAGCAATTAATCGCTTCAAAATCTACTTGAATTGGACAATATGGTTCAGTGTACAAAAGCTCTTTAGAGAATTATGGATACACAATTGTGGCCATCAAAGTCTTTAACCTTCAACAACAAGGAGCTTATAATGCCTTCCTAGCTGAGTCTGAGGCCTTGAGGCGACAACATCAATCTAGTAAAGATTATTTCGTTGTGTGGGCATTGATTCTAAAGGCAATGACTTCATGGCTATAGCCTTTGAATTCAAGATAAATGGTAATTTAGATACATTGTTACATGCCGAGGATATAGAGCATCTTGACCTAATCAAGAGACTAGACATCGCCAATGCACTTTTCTACCTTCATCATGAGTGTGCAACACCAATTATTCATTGTGATTTAAAACCAAGTAACGCCCTTCTTGATGGTGACATGGTTGCTCATGCGGTGATTTTGGCCTTGCTAGTCTTCTTCATGAAACTGTGAGCAATGTACTAAGTTACTCTATTCATAGCACTCCTTTGATAAGAGGAACCATTGGCTATTGTACTCCTAGTAAAAATCTTTATTTTTCACTCGTCATTTTTTTTAGCAACTATGAATTTTTTTTCTTATTATTGTACTCCTAGTAAAAATCAAGATACTTGCATTCTAGAATATGGTTTAGGGAGTCAAGTTTCTACCATGGGGGATGCTTAGAGCTATGGAATTCTCCTCTTAGAATTGTTCACTGGGAGGAGACCTGTGTACAAAATTTTCAAGGATAGCTTAAACGATAAGTTTTAGAAATGGCAATTCCAAATCAAGTCATGGAAGTTATTGATCCAAATATACGCATAATTTCAAGATGAAGGTGGAATTTGATCACGGAGCACAACTTATGATTGTTTGACTTCAATTTTATAGTTGAGCCATTTACAAAGAGTTTGCAAAGGAGAGAAGAACTATGACAATTTGTAGTAGAATTGCATTAAAAAAGATGCATATTTTAAAGCTAGCTTACAGTATTAAAATAGAAATGAGTAAAAATCATAATTTAGATAAAATCATTATTTGTAATTCAATTTGAATAATTCTAAGGTTTGTTGGCTCTCTAAAATAGATGGAAAAATTGACTTTATAATTATAATGAGGTGTCCATTGTGCTCTTTTATACAATAATGTTCACAACTTTGTGGGTAAGTGTGCCATTTTGGATGAAATGCCATATTCTAAAATTCATGCTTTGTAAAAAAATAGATTTCTTAGTCTCAAAAATTCAAAGAGTTTGTTTTCAAAGATTAGGGTTTAGAAATTTATTGTCATTTGAGATGCAACCACTTGAAATTGTGTGCACTATAGGATCTATTCTAGTATGTGAAGCCTAATGTAAAAGAACCATTGTTCAATTGCTAATTGATGTAGTGATAGATTCTAAATATGAAATATTTTTAATAATTTGATATCAAAAGGGTTATGCCACACTTCACATTAGAATTAGATTTTATTTCAACTCTTCCAACTCAACCATTAAAGACAAGTGTGGAATATCAAATTAAACAAAATTTAAAGTGCACACAAGTAATTAAGATTATGGTGAAGGAAAGATTTAACACTTGACGTAAGAGTATGAGCCTAAGAGCAAATACAAAGTTTACCTATCAATGATAGCATATGAAAATTCAACACATGAATCACCACATAAACATGAATATATGCAAATGCAACCAAAGATAAGAGCCACAAATATATATTAATGTGGTTCACCACAAATATATATTAATGTTGTTCAACTCAACCCATATCCACAACCATATGTCTCTCTTGAGAAATTTATTGTCCTCTCTATACATAATGTACATGGACAATCATTACATCTTCGTACTCTTCTATATAATTGATGAGTAGTACATCACCATCCTTTTCTTAAAGGAGTCAATAATTGATTTTCTTATCTTTATGTCAACTCAACAAAATGGATTGAAGAATTTTTTTGCATATTTTGAATCAATATGCTTTTCAAACATGGAGTGATAATTAACTAATAACTATTTAATTAAATAATGATATGAGTGAGAGTATATTTGATGTAGAACTATATGTGATTATTTGCATTATTAGAGATTATATTTTACTTCAAGAATAATTGAGATGTGTATTAAAATATTTTTAAGATATAGAAGGACCAATCATGAAAATCTAATAAAGAGCCCAAAAATATCAAGATAAAGATATTGAGCAATGGATGGTTCAATTATAAAAGCCAAGGAAAGTGTCCAAGCAATAGACCAATCAAGGCTCATTACAAGAGTCCAATCAAGAAGAAATATTAAAATTTTGAGTTTTATTTTTTTAATTTTAGATTTATATTCTAGAAGTTGTAATTTTTTATTTTGGTAATATTTATTGGTGGTAATTACGAAGATAATGGAAGATAAACTAACTTGAGGAAGGTGGTTGACACCTTCCTCTATTATTGACCAGTCACTCTCTCTCCCCAAACAGCTAGCTTGAATTATAGCTGTGCCAGCCCGAGATAGCCATGTAGTGTGACCATCAATCGAGTCCAGTCTCTAGTATAGTTGTAATCAGCAAGCTCTACTTTAGTTCTTCCACTAGTAGAACTCTTATATCAATGATAAAGGCACTAAATTTACCCCACTTACTTTACTTGACATTTACTATGTACCACCTTCAAAATATAAGAAATCAATGAAGAAAGCTAGCTTGAATTATTTTTGTCACTTCTAATGGGTTGTATACTTATTCCTAATGATAACTCTTCAAGTCAAAATAACTATAATAATTCTAATCTTTCTCTTTTTGATTCAAAATTGGATTTTCCAACTCAATACTATGGGTTTGCCTCTTGAGATAGACTTGGAATCATTCAATTTTGAGGGTCCCATAGGAGAAGTCAGGTGAGCGATGTAGATAGAACCTTCCATTACCCCGCCACAAGTGATCACGTCAACCTATAGTAAGGTTCTACCTCCTATGGCACACCTCAAGATAGAGGAAAATAAGTCATTGGTCGAAGATCGAGAAGCCCTTCCAGATGCTCCACCGGGGCATGCTTGTGAGAGAACCAAGGTGGACTATAATGTTCTCTCTCACCGAAACTTTCCATCTAAGCTAAGTATATACGATGCTTATTTAAGGTTACTTGTCAGAATGTTACTCAATGACGTTAACTTGTGTGAAGTAGGTACAAAATTATGAGCTATCTGAGATTTAATATGCATAGAGGAAGTCAAATCAAAAATATCCGTTTGTAGCCAAAGTTGCTCCTTAATCTTTACCTTTTTCATGAGTATTACTGACTTGCTTCTCGAACTGATAATCAATTAGATATCCAGAATATTGATTTGGATGATCTTTTGAGATTAAGAGTTGCCCACAGTCTCTAAAAAAATCTAAAGGATCAAAGTATGATGAAATTATTCTTCTTATGTGTTCCTTGAGATTAAGATTTTTTTCACCATATAGGTGGTGTGCTCAACATAAAGTCGATTGTCAACCGGTAAAGATGTAAAGGAAATATTTTCCACGTAAGGTGTCAAATCATACGTGCAGAAAACCAATCATGGTAGAATAAAACTATGCTTTAGCCTTGTTGAGAAATCAAGCACACACAAAGATATTTGAAGAAAGAACGAAAACTCTAGGATTTTACTGGAAAAGTCCCTAAAAGAGGAAAAATCATGCCTAGCCTAGTAAAAATATTCCACTATATGTTTGTTTTAGAGTACGTTTAAGGTTTCGATAACGGATTCTGAGTTGTATGTGAGAAAGCCTCAACGAAAATCCTGAATCAGTAACAACAAATATGCAGAAGTTAATGCCGTTGGTGCAGCGATAGTGAATGATACTATCGGTGATGACCCGACCATCTGGTGGAAGCAAGGTGGTGACCGGTCGGCGGCCGGTGGTGACCGTGATGACAAATGGTGGCGGCACCGACGGCGATGGCGAGATCGGCGGTGGTGGCCGACGGGCGATGGTCGGCGAACACCAACGTCACTGCTTTAACATCGCCATCAACCAGTGACAGAGCTATTATCGCCATGAATAATATTATATGAAAATTGGGAACGATGACGATTATGCCTAACAATACAGGTGCAGAAACCCAAAGAAAGCACTTGAGGAGATGGCTAAGTTCTCTTGTGGTGTCTCGTGAGAACTATTATCTCTAATTTAATTTAGGAAATCTAAAAAATATCATTAATTATTTTCTCTTTTAACACTTTATTTAGATTCACATCAAATTCATTACTACTTATTTCATGACCTTTTTGATCATATTGATTTGTCTCTCTAATACTAAAGAGATTTTATTAAAAGAAATTGATCTGCATGTGATAATTCATGTATATTTGTATAAGAAGTTTGAGAGTAAATATTAAAAAATTATCTAACTAATTTGAAATGTGCGTGAAGGTTAAAAGAAGAAAAGAATAATAATATAATAATAATAATAATAATAATAACAAAAAAGTATATAAAAATTATAAATATAATATTCAACTTAAATTGAATTAAATTTATTTTATATACATTTCTAGTTAAAATTAGTTTAATCATATAATTAAAAAAGTGTGTTTCTGCTAACATTGATGCATGATTAAAACATATATAATAGTTCAAAAAAAAAATCTCTTAGGCTAAAAAAAATGAACATAAACAAAAAAAAGAAAGATAATAAATGTATAAAAATGGTAGCATTTTGAAATAAATTAGACTAAATTGGATGTTTTAAATATATAGATAATATACATATAAATAGCGAATTATAATTACTTTTTCTTATGAGAGTTGATTTTTTTGAGTTAAAAAAATATGTTACTTTTAAATCAATATTAAATAATTATAAATATTGAATGATTTCTCTTAATGAGAAGACAAACAAGATGAATATAAATTGATAGAAATTATTATTAATCTGAATTAGAATTATAATGAGAAAAATAGAAATAAAAAATCGGATATTTATTTTATTATGTGAGAAAATATAAAAAAAAGTAAAATACATATTTTGATGTAAAATATAAATTGATAGAAAATATTCCTGAAAAAATATATACAAAAGAGAAAAATTCATTTATTTGAAATCTAAAGTGCAAATCATATATTGCTTTATAACACATAAAAATAAAATTATAAAATCCTCACATTCATACTAACCCTGATTATAAGTATTGGAAGAATCTCTTAACAAGAGACAAATGAAGAAGTAAATTATTACTGAATTTTATATATATATATCTATCTATATATATACATATTTCTGTTATATATGTACAATCTTATAATGTTTAAGATATTTTGTCAATGTGTTCTCCTCCTTTTTTTAGATTCTCCACTCTTTATGATTCATGTATGAAGAATTTATTATAATAATAGTCGGTTCATATATATATATATATATATATATATATATATATATATATATATATATATTCTTTCAACATATATAAAATGCAATTACCTTCATCATGAGTCCTTGTGATTTATAAGCAAAATGACCTTATTTATGGTGACATGGATGCTTATTAGATTTTGGCCTGCTTCTACCAAATTGTGAGCAATCTTTAGTGACTCAAATCATTGCACTCATTGAGGAACCATTTATTTTGTTTTAGTTTTTTTTTTATTCTTAAATATGATTTTTTCATGTACAATGTTTCAAGATACTTTTTTCAGAATATGGCATAAAGTAAGCATTTCTATGAATATGTTTATAACTATAACCTCTTAGAACATTGAATAAAATTCTCAAGAACTTGCATAAGATTGTAAAAATGGAAATTTTAGATCGAGTTATGGAATTATCCAAATTGAAGTACAATTTTAAGATATAAGTTGTGTTCAATCAAGGAGGACATTATGAATGCTTGACTTTAATTTTACAATTGAGCTTATGTTCAAAAGAGTTATAAGAGAGAGAAAAAAGATAATGTAGTGTATTACAATAAGAGTGTATTTTTAATAGCTTAAATGAAATAGACCACAAATAGAAAGTAAAACATATGATTTATAAATCATAATGTGCAATATACTTAATTATTGTATTATTCTTTTTAGCTTATTATGTTTATCATCTTGTCTCTTTGTTTGTTTTATGGTTTTCTTTTGCTCTTGAAAAATTTATTATTTTATTTAATTGTACTCTTTTATAGTAGTTTCATTTATCCCAAGGATTTGTAACCTTTTTTGTGGAATAAAATATTATAATGGGTTTAAAAAAAAAAACAAAAATTTCTATGGTTTGTTTGTTCTATATAATAGATGGAAATGGGCTTTATAATCATAATGAAGTGTATATAAAGAGGTATGTTAAAAAAGTTATGATGCTTATTTGAGGTTATTTGTTAGAATGTTACTCGATGACGTTAACTTGTGTGAAGTAGGTACAAAATTATGAGCTATCAGATTGTTTGTTAGATTACTTGTGACATTTAATATGCATAGGTAGTCAAAAATATATAGCCAAAGTTGCTTTAATCTTTACTTTTATGAGTATTAGACTTGTTTCTAACTAATAATCAATTAGATATCCAATATTGATTTGGATGATCTTTTGAGATTAAGAGTTCCCACGTTCTAAAAAAAAATCTAAAGGATCAAAGTATGATGAAATTATTCTTCTTATGTGTTCCTTGAGATTAAGATTTTTTCACCATATAGGTGGTTTAACATAAAGTCATTGTCAACCAAATAAAGATGTAAAGGAAATATTTTCCTGTATTGTCAAATATACGTGAAAACCAATTGTAGTAGAATAAAACTTATTTAGCCTTGTTAAGAAATCAAGCACACAGAGATATTTGAAGAAAGAACGAGAAACTCTAGGATTTTTACGTGGAAAAGTCCCGAAAAGAGGGAAAAAATCACAGGGCCTAGCCTAGTAAAAATATTCCACTATATGTTTTCTTTAGAGTACAAAGTTTAAGGTTTCCTGATAATGGGATTACAGAGTTGTACGTGAGAAAGCCTCATAATAAAAATAGATAAATTCTATGCAAAGATAATTGTAAATATTTATGGCAATCTATAGTGAATGATGACATCGGTGATGATCTCATAATTATGGTAAATGGTAGTGGTAAGTTCGGATCGGTGATGACAATGATGGTATAAGTATGATCATTAATCGGCGATTTATTAATGATTCGATTAACGGCGGCTCCTCTTCTGACCAGCCATCAATTACCGCATTGTGAGCTATTATCGTTGAAATTATATGAAAATTAACGATGACAAAGATATGCCTAACAATATAATAAAGAAACCCAAAAGCTCTTGGAGGAGATGGCTTCTCTTGTGGTGTCTTGAGAACTATTATCTCAATTTAATTTAGAAATCTAAAAAATATCATTAATTATTTTCTTTTAACACTTTATTTAGGATTAACATCAAATTTACTACTTATTTCAATGACCTACTTTTGATCATATTGATTTGTCTCCTCTTACTAAAGAGATTTTATTAAAAGAAATTGATGCATGTGATAATTCATGTATATTTGATAAGAAGTTTGAGAGTGAATATTAAAAATTATCTAACTAATTTCAAATGTGAAAGAAGGTTAAAAGAAGAAAAGAATAATAATAAAAGTATATAAAAAATTATAAATATAATATTCAACTTAAATTGAATTAAATTTATTTTATATACATTTCTAGTTAAAATTAGTTTAATCATATAATTAAAAAAAAGTGTGTTTCTAACACATTGATGATATAAAAAACATATATAATAGTTCAGAAAAAAAAAATCTCTCTTAGGCTAAAAAAATGAACATAAACAAAAAAGAAATATAATAAATGTATAAAAATGGTAGCATTTTTGAAATAAATTAGACTAAATTGGATGTTTTAAAATATATAGATAATATACATATAAATAGCTGTAATTATAATTGTTTTTTTCTATTATGAGAGTTGATTTCCTTTTGAGTTAAAAAAAAATATGTTACTTTAAATCAATATTAAATAATGATTATAAATATTGGAATGATTTCTCTTAATGAGAAGACAAACGAAGATGAATATAAATTGGATAGAAATTATTACATTAATCTGAATTAGAATTACGTTATAATGAGAAAAATAGGAAATAAAAAATCGGATATTTATTTTATTAAGTGAGAAAATATAAAAAAAGTAAAATACATTTTGTTTGATGTAAAATATAAATTGGATAGAAAATATTCCTGAAAAAATATATACAAAAGAGAAAAAAAATTCAATAAATTTATTTGAAAACTAAAGTGCAAATCATATATTGCTTTATAACAAAAAATAAAATTATAAAATCCTCACATTCATACTAACCTGTGATTATA
The DNA here is from genome assembly GCA_021442155.1 of Cymbidium sinense. Taxonomy (NCBI): domain Eukaryota; kingdom Viridiplantae; phylum Streptophyta; class Magnoliopsida; order Asparagales; family Orchidaceae; genus Cymbidium; species Cymbidium sinense. The sequence continues at coordinate 61,813,758 of CM038233.1, forward strand.
AGTATTGGAAGAATCTCTTAACAAGAGACAAATGAAGAAGTAAATTATTACTGAATTTTATATATATATCTATCTATATATATATACATATTTCTGTTTATATATGTATATATATATATATATATATATATATATATATATATATATATATATATATATATATATATATATATATATATATATATATATATATATATATATATATATTTAATGAATGAAAAATTTCACTAATCTAATCTTGACAAAATAATCTAATCCTAAGTGAAACTAACCCAAATCAAGCGTTAAAATATCATTGGAATCTTTGGGATATGCTCAAATATATAGTGTTTATGATCAAATTGAGCATCTTGTCGAGCCAGATCTAACAAGCCCAAGATCTTATGATTCTGACTTCATTTGAGCATTTAAATACTTAAAATACATGAGATGATCCAAAGAATCATTTTGAGCCGTCTAATGGAGTGTTTTGAGATTTTGACTGCAATGACCAAAATGCCCTCTCAGAATCCTATAAAAAGGACCTCATTCTTCTCATGAATGGTGGGAAAGCCAAGCAAAGGGAAGAGGGAACTCAGGCTTGATGAACCTCCAAGCATAATCGTACACTAGTGATGGTCAATATCGCCAACCCGAGAATCATCATCGCCAATGTTGGTCACCATGACCACCACCGTTGGTCACCGTCGACCACCTTCATTGGTCACCGCCATTGACCACCTCCGTACATGTCTGACAAGTGGTCATCATGTCATTACTACCAATGATCATTGTCACCGATCACCACTACTAACCATAGGGGCAGACCATTATTGTTTGTCACTGATGCGTCACCGTGATAGCCACCACGCGTTGGATCATCATAACTTGTATTCACTATGGACTACCACCAACGACTATTATAATTGATAGCTATTGTCACCTAATTTTAAGATTTTATCGCTTTCTTACATACAACTCGTAATCCTATTATCAAAAATTTAAACTTTGTACTTCAAAATAGATATATATTAGAACATTTTTCTTAGTTTCATGATTTTCTCCCACTTTTTTTTTCCATGTAAAATCCTTGAGTTTCTTTCTCTCAAATATTTGTGTGTGGATTTTTAAAGGGCTAAGGCATAAAATTATATTCGAATAATTTAGCACGTAATATATATGTATATATTATAACTTGATGATTTATTATCATAAGGAGGTCTTTTAAAGTCTAAAAAATTCTCAAATTTTACATTATTTAGAATCATTATAAGGTTTATACTTCACCTTGTCATATATCATTTCAAATTAGCAAACAAAAATTTTAATTTTTAGAAAACAAAAATGTTTACTAATATAAGGGTTAATTATAGGAACGGGAGAGTGAAAATTACCTAAAATTTTAGAAATTCTCATGCACGCAAAAAAAAATCATGTATTAGCTAAATTTATGAGTGTCACTTATTATTTTCTTCATAAAGTTGTTGCATATTAATTTAGATTAGGTGTAAGTTCTTTAGCTTGACCATAGGATACACTAAACATTAATGTATTTTAATAATTAATATGAATTACTCAGAATATAAAATTAATTTTAATAAATTTAAATTTTATTAGACTTAAATATTAGAGTAATTAAAAAAAAAATTCAAAGATGGTAATACTTGATCTCTATCAACATGCTTTTAGGAGAGTTGTCGCCTTCTTTGAAATCTTTCATGATACTTATTCAAAGATAAATGATAGAACAATTTTGAAGGCATCATTCCAACTACTTTGGAGACAACCTTCCTAATCTTCATAACAATTTCAAAGGGCCAATTCTAGCTTCATTACCTAATGCTTCTAATTTGAACATCATTGATTTGGGCATCAATAACTTTAATGGAATAATATCTTTTGGACTTGGAAGGTTGAGACTTCTACAATATTAAGGTTAGTGGCAATCACCTTGAAGCAAGTGATCATAATAGTTGGAGATTCATGGATGCCCTCATAAACAACTCACAATTAGAGATATTGTTCTTGGACCATAAAAGCTCAATGGAATTTTACCCAGCTCCATAGCTAACTTTCAACTAAGATTCAAAAGCTAATTAGTTCAAACCAAATATCTACAAGCATTCCAATATGGGATTGGTAATCTCATAAATTTGGTTTCTAGTTCTTGAATTAATAAAAAAAGTTGAAATGCAAGTCAACTAAATAATATCAAAATTTGTATTTCATAAGAACCTAAATTCTTTTATTAAAAACATATAATAAAAAATAACTAACATCTACAATTTGATATCATATTTTTGAAAAGCTTTATTAACTAAGTGTAAACCCGATTATTATAATACCAAATCTAATATTTATTTGTATATCATATTATTAATAATATTGGTAATAATAAAGTATATGTGTTCTATCAATACCTTTGTATTCTTATGTATCCAAGTTCATACATCTTAGATCATAAATTTGTGCATAAAAAATCAAATCACATATTCATCCATATAAATGGTGTGACATTGTAATCTTCGTATAAAAAATTTGATGTAGTGAAGTTGATAGTCCACTAATAAATTTGTAAAAATTAATAAAAGTAGTTTTAAATTAGATATTTAATCTGTAAAGTGATTGTACATGCAAATAAAAGTAAAATACATACCTTTTGATGTAAAATATAAATTGGATAGAAAATATTCTTGAAAACAAATAAAGAGAAAAATTCAATGAATTTTATTTTCTAATTAAATGGTGTTTTATAAATATTATAATTATAAGATTATAATTAAAAAAATGAATTACAATAGAAAATTTTAAAAAAATTTAATTAACATTTATTATAAGGACAAAAAAATGTCATGGAAATAAATGGAGATTCTATCATGTTTAAACAAAAATTTGTTATCAATACTTAATACATAAACCATAGAGTTAATTAAATATTTATCCCAACTTTGAAAAATATAGCATATTAATGATTAAATATAATTTTTAGAAATTTAGAAGATGAATAGATAACTTTTTATAAGGATTTTTGATAAATTGTAGGTAGTGATAAGAAATAAATTAAGAAAATTTAATTTAAATATATTATCATTTAACCAAAATATTTATTATTTTCTATTGAATACAAATAATAAATTAGATAAAATGAGAGTTAATAAGTGAACATATATTACTAAATAAATATAATAAAATTCTTAAATGACCAATATGAATGTTAATTTAAAATATAATCAAGTGAAGGTTAATATATTTAAAATTATTATATAGTTGAACATGAAGAACATACATACATACATACATACATACATACATACATATATATATATATATATATATATATATATATATATATATATATATATATATATAGGTTTTTTGACGTTTTAATAATTTATATTTAAAATTTTGAATTTTAATAATAATAAATATATTTTGTATTAATATCAATTTAATGAATCATCACATTGAGTCATGGTTGACTCTAATCACAAGCATTTATTAGATTTAACTCAAATTTATTTATAATGTTGTTTAATCACATCTTTAATAAAATTCCAACTAAAGTGTTAATGAAAGGACTTGAATTCTTTTAATATCCCAAAAGAGCCATTTTTTTATTAAAATCGAATGCATTCATCTATATCTTAAAATTTTATTATATTAAATTTATATTATGATTCAAAATAAATTGTGTTTAAAAATATTTTTCTTAAAAATACTAAAAACATCTTAAAAAATAATAATTATTTTGGGTGTCAAAGGTATAAATATTTAAGAATTATGGTATGTGTTATGTATGTGAATCTTTCATTATGGTATGTGTTATGTATCTGATTCTTGTCTCCATATTGTACTTTAATTATAGAAAAACAAATCATATGAAGCACTCTTCCAATATAAAAATCATAGTAAATGTATCCAAAGGATTCTTATTTAGAACTAATGAGAGCTAATTAATTCTCACCTATCAATCTATTTGGAATTGGAGAATATGGTACGGTACAAAAGCTCTTGAGAATTATAGATACACAATTGTGGCCATCAAAGTCTTTAACCTTCAACAACAAGGAGCTTATAATGCCTTCCTATGATTGAGGTTTTGAGCAGACATCAAAAATCTAGTAAAGATTATTATCTTGTGTGGGCATTGATTCTAAAGGCAATGACTTCATGTCTATAGCCTTTGAATTCATGATAAATGGTAATTTAGATACATTGTTACATACTAAGGATATGAGCATCTTGACCTAATCAAGAGATTAGACATAGCCATAAACAATGCCAATGCACTTTGTTACCTTCATCATGAGTGTGCAACACCAAATTTTCATTGTGATTTAAGCCAAGTAACGTCCTTCTTGATGGTGACATGGTTGCTCATGCTGATTTTGGCCTTGAGTCTTTTGCATGGAACTATAAACAATCTACGTTATATTCATAGCACTCCTATGATAAGAGGAACCATTGATATTTGGTCCTAGTAATAATCTTTATTTTTCATCCATCATTTTTTTTGCAACTATGAATTTCTTTTTCTTATTATATTGAAATTCCTAATCAAGATGGTTGCATTCTAGAATATGGTTTAGGGAGTCAAGTTTACCATTGGGGATGTTTATAGCTATGGAATTCTCCTTAGAGTTGTTCACTAGGAGACTTGTGGACAAATTTTCAAGGATAGCTTAAACGCATAAGTTTGTAGAAATGGCAATTCTAGATCAAGTCATGGAAGTTATTGATCCAAATATACGATAATTTCTGATGCGGTGGCATTTGATCAGGGAGCACAACTTATGATTGTTTGACTTCAATTTTATAGTTGAGCCTTTTATGTTAGAAAGAGTTTGCAAAGGAGAGAATAACTATGATAGATATTGTAGTAGAATTGTATTCAATAAAATATGCACATTCTAAAGCTAGCTTATAGTGCAATAGACCATAAAATAGAAATGAGTAAAAATCATAATTTAGATAAAATCATTATTTGTAATTCAATTTGACTAATTCTAAGGTTTGTTGCCTCTCTAAAATAAATGGAAAATTTTACTTCATAATTACAATGAGGTGTCCATTGTGCTCTTTTATACAATAATGTCATTTATAACTTTGGGTAAAGTGTGCCATTTTGGATGAAATGCCATATTCTAAAATTAATGCTTTAAAACATAGATTTTTAATCTCTAAAAATTCAAAGAGTTTGTTTTGAAAGATTAGGGTTTTAGAAATTTATTGTCTATTTGAGATGCAACCACTTGAAATAGCTATAGGATCTATTCTAGTATGTGAAGTCTAATGTAAAAGGACCATTGTTCAATTGCTAATTGATGCAGTGATAGATTCTAAATATGAAATCTTTTTTGAATAATTTCATACCAAAAATTTGATTATGCCACATTTCACATTTGAATTAGATTTTATTTCAACTCTTCTAACTCAACCCATTAAAAACAAGTGCAGTGGAATATTAATTTAAATGAAATCTAAAGTGCGCACAAGTAATTAAGGTTATGGTGAAGGAAAGATTTAACACTTGACGTAAGAGTATTGCTTAAGTGCATACAAAGTTTACTATCAATAAAATATTCAACACATTAATCACCACATAAACATGAATATATGCAAATGCAACCAAAGAGCAAGAGTACACAAATATATATTAATGTGGTTCAACTCCAATAACCTATATCCACAACCATATCACCTCTCTCTTTGAGAAATTTATTGTCCTCTCTATACATGATGTACATCAAGAATGTACATCTTACTCTTCTATATAATTGATGAGTAGTACATCACCATCCTTTTCTTAAAGGAGTAGAATAATTGATTTTCTTATCTTTAATTCAACTCAACATAGGATTGAAGAATTTTTGCATATTTTGAATCAATATGCTTTTCAAACATGGAGTGATAATTAATTGAACTATTTTGTTAAATAACCATATGAGTTAGTGTATATTTGATGTAGAACTATATATGATTATTTGCATTATTAGAGATTATATTTTACTTCAAGAATAATTGAGAAGTGTATTAAAATATTTGCAAGATATAGAAGGACCAACCATGAAAATCTAATAAAGAGCCCAAAAAATATCAACATAAAGATCAGCAATGGAAGGTTCAATTATAAAATCCAAGTGTAAGCAATAGACCAATCAAGGCTCATTACAAGAGTCCCATCAAGAAGAAATATTTAAATATTGAATTTTATTTCTAAAATTATAGATTTATATTCTAGAAGTTGTAAATTTTGATTTTGAGAATATTTATGGGTGGTAATTACTAAAATAATGAAAGATAATGACTTGAGGAAGGTGGTTGACACCTTCTATTATTGACCACACTCTCTAAAATTTTCTCAACCCTTTTGTTTTTAATGGTGGTCATTGTAATCTTTCTAAGGCTATCTTGTAATGAAACTTTTTCAACTTTGTAATGATAAAACTAATTTGGAGAATTTCTTTCTTTATGTTAGTTCTTAGTGGTTTAACTTTATTTTTGAGGAGGGATTGATCTTTATCTTGTAAGAACCTCTAATCCTATTTCAAAATTTCTAAATCATTCTCGATCTCCTAATATCTAATTACTCTATAAATCGAACCATCTATCATCAAAGTCCTTCAATCCACTAAAAACCTTCTTGAAAGCTCACATTTTAAACTAGGTATGCAATCTAAACTTGATATTTTCACCATTATAATGCTTTAAACCTTAGTGAACTCCAAATGCTTCAAATTATAAGTTCACATCTTATGTTAACTATCTGCCATCATTCCCCCACATTTAGATTACTTTAAGTCTTTTTCTCAAAAGAGATGATAAAGATCAACCCAAATTAACATGATTTGTACTATCATTGCATGTCTAAAATTGCACAATAAAAATCCCACCTTAACACTCACCTCAATGCTTTTTTAAAAAAATGCAATGAATATAGATGTGATACTCAAAGCATGCCTCACCAAATTTTGTGAGGCATGTGATTTTATATCTATATTTAAAAAAAAATTAACTATAAGTTTCAATTACTCAAATAACACATACAACAAATAACTAGTATCATGATAGAGTAATCATGTGCATTTTCTCTCTCTTCCTCTATGCATTGTTTTGGCCCCACCACCAATATCATTTATGATGCTTTTACTTTGATATTAGATAATTGGAGAGAGAGAAACTTATTATTTTAAACTATTTTAAATTATTGTTATTATTTACTTTGATATCATATTAGTTCGATGTTAGTATAAGAGTTCTTATTCCATGATTGATGTCAAGATATTACTATGTTACTTTATTACTTTCTACTATATTAAGATATTAGTATATTATTTTTTATGTTAATTTAGAATATTAATATATCATTTCTTGATTTCTACTTTGAAGTTTGTACAATACTTCTTACTGACAATTAATTGATTTTGAGGGTTACCTCTCAAAATACCTTGAGGCTGACACCTTCTCTCACGAATGAAAAATGCCTCAATACTCAAACATGCAATTTTAAACTTCACCAGCATTGGTCTTATCTTTACTAAATCACTCAAATGTCCTTCCTCATTTTTGGTACAAAAAGTCTAGATCACAAGTTAACATCAAGTTAACATCTTAAGCTAACCATAATCATAAACTTTAGCCATTCACACTATTAAAAAAAGTCATTTCCTAAAGTGATATTTTAAATTAGAAACTAGCCTAAGCTTGGCTAGTCTTGCCACTCCTACTAAATCCATTTAATTCAATCATCCCTCCACTAAAAAATTATCTATCACTCATACCTTAAATTAAAGTATCATATTTATTTTTAATTAGTAATTCTCACCAAAGTCTACTACCACCACCATCAGTGTCTATATTTGAGGATGTCACCTAACTATTATATGAATTTAAGAAATGTGCCTTGATGGATTTTTTTAATGAATTACCTCAATTATGGGCATGCAATATGCCTTTGATTTGATTCCTTGACCACAATTTCTTAGTTTGCCACATTATAATTGATATAAATCATTAGATCTATTTTTTTTTGCAAAGATTGATTTGATGAATTGTTTCTATCATGCAAGATTTGTAAAGAGTGATGAATAGAATACATTTAAGCTAAAGATGATATATATAAATGATTAGTAATGCCTTTAGATTGACAAAAAACATTGAACATTTTATGAGAATCATGCTATAGACCTTTATTGAAAAATTTGTAATTATACGCCTTTATCTCAAAAAATTACAGATCTAGTGTTGAGGGAATCATATTGAAAATTTGGATATTGCGATTGGTGGAGATTGTACATCTCCTTTGCATTTTATGAGGATTCACTTTGTTTTGCTCGGTTTTGAGGGTCTTGTTGGATGTTATAAGAAAAATATTTTGATGGTTTGGGAATTTCCTTCATGGGTGGCCTTGGTCAATTACCATCCATGCTATTGAGTGCTTCCTAAGACTTTGGGCTTAATAATTATTAAAGCTAGAACAATCCAAGGTAAGAACAGATTTTTAGGATATATGGGTTATCTTGGCTGTCAAAAAAAAGTTTATTTCTATCATTTTTTGAAATATGGAAGTTGATATCATTTGTTACTTGGTGAAGATGTGGTTGTGGCATTATTCTACAAGGGATTGTTTCCTTTGTTCAAGTTTGGGTGAATGCCAATTGATTGCCTTTCTCTTTCTTTTTGGCGTTGTTCTGCTCTTATTATATAGTTTTTAGATTGAATGGTGGGTTTTCTATCGATAAAAGATGAAATTGTTTGTTTCTTTGGTGTTGGATATGTTTCCCTTTGGATGGGGATTTTGAGTCGCTTGAGCATTGTATTTTGGTTAAATGTGTGTGTATGTCAGTATTTGGCTATTTGTGTTATGTTCATGCGATTATGGGTGAATGGTGGGTTTTAGCTATCTGGTTCTATTGTTATCTCGCTTGGGTGGCTTAAAAGCAAGAGTAAATCTAAAATAATTTGATAGGATAAATCTTTTTTGTTGAGGAATGAATATAATCATCTTGTTGGTGAAGTCCTTAGTGAGGGGATCTATCTGAATGCAACAATAGTATCCTTGCAAGTAAATGATGGGCTTTGTGGTGGATATTAGACTTTCATGTTTTTGCATGTCTCGATATAAGTTCATATAAAAGAGAAGAGAACTACAATTACCACTATTAGCAATCCTTTACAACTATTTTGATCATCTTCTCCATATTATGCCTTAAGTACAAGAAGAAATCTTTAAAGGTTTCTACCAATCCAAAATTCATGGAAGATTTCATCCAAAGTTTCTTTTCTAGAATTGGTGGGAGCAACTAACGGGTTCTCACCGCCAATCTACTTGAATTGGACAAAATGGTTCATATAAAGGCTCATTAGACAATTATGGATACACAATTGTGGCTATCAAGACTTTAACCTTCAATAATGAGGAGCTTCCAAAGCCTTAGAATCAATGTGAGGCACTAAGCATCACACATTGAAATCTAGTATAGATTATTACTTGTTGTGTGGACATCAATTCAAAAGACAATGATTTCATGGCTATAGTCTTTGAATTCATGGAAACAGATTTAGATACATGGTTACATATGAGGATATTGAGCATTTAGACTTTGCTACCTTTACCATGAGTGTGTCACTGTTATAAGAGATTATACAAAGCCATAAACATCGCCAATGCACTTTGCTACCTTCATCATGAGTGTGAAACACCAATTATTCATTGTGATTTAAAGCCAAGAAATGTCCTTCTTGATGGTGACATGGTTGCTCATGTGGAGATCCACGAGCTATATAACCACTCGACCATCATACTACCCGTGATAAGAGGAACCATTAGGTATGCTCTAGTAACAATCTTTATTCTTCAACTTTTAATTCACTAGACTTAATTTTTTTTCTTATTATATTAAAAATATATAATGATTCAATATGCTTGCTAGAATATGGTCTGGGATGATTTCTTCTATGGGGATGTTTATAACTATGGAATTCTTATGTTGGAGTTGTTCACCGAAGAAGACCTATTGATAGAATTTTTAAGGATGGCCTAAACCTACATAAGTTCAGAGAACTAGCAATTCCAAATCGAGTCATTGAAGTTATTGATCCAAACTGCCTACAAATTTAGGTTGAACAAAATGACACTCAATCAAGCAAATCATATGAATGTGAATTCAATTTTACAATGAGCTTTTTATGTTCTAAAGAATTAGCAAGAGAGAGAATAAGCATGGAAAATGTTACTGAATTGCATTCAATAGAGATTTGTATTTTGAAGTCGGCTTATATGCAACAGATGACAAATAGACATGAGTAAAAAATTATATTTAGGATTATATCACTATGTGCAATTTGGTTGTGACTATTTTAAAGTTTGTAGGTATGTATAATAGATGGAACAATTAGCTTTATAAATGCAATGAAATTCGTTAGGAATGTATGAGATATGTAAAAAATTCATTATGAGTAATTGAATAAAATTTCTAGTTTGATGTATGATGCATTTTACTTTAAAAATCAAGTTGTTTGATTAAGTGAGCAATTCAAAAAATTTGAACGTATCATATCTCCAATAGATGAAGTCTTAATTTTTGATTTTTTTTATCATTTTATTATTTTATTTTCTATATTTTGTAAATGGCTTTGTTTTAGTGGAAAATATTTTCTAAAGGATGAATTTGATATTAAAGAAATTATAATTGTAATAACATTATATATTGAACTAAACTTGAACATGCAATAGATTATATGCCATAATCTTGTTGTCTTATTTTCTAGCATAAGAAAATATAAATTCAAACATCAACAGATATTGTGTATCTATTCGTGATTTTAAAATCACACATATTATACATTATAAAATTAATAATTTTGTTGGATAATTTCATGATATAATATAACTCTTTATTGATTATTTGACAAATTTTATCTTTACATCTAAAGAAGATGAAAAAATATATCGATATCAATTTCATTTTTGGTTCACGCCTATTGATTTTAAAATTCATAGAACGATCTTATAAATAAAGCCAAATTACTTAGAAATACACTTATGCATCCATTAATGACAATTGTAGTTAAGAAACATATCATGGAGCTAGAAATTTTGGTTCATGGTCTAAAAATATTATAAATTACTTGTTAAGTTTATAATTTATTTCTTTTAGTTGCATCATTTATATTTTATGATAAATTTAATTTGATAATTTTCTGTGCATATATATAATTTTAAAATCATGTAAATTAGAACATAAAAATACAATAATAAGGGATGAGATAAATTTTTTAGTAGAACCAAAAAATTTTATCTAGCCAAAAATTTTAGTAGAAATAAAAATACAATAATAAGGTATAAATATTATAAAGTTTTAATGTCTTCAAAAAGAATAAAATTTAACTTAACTTATAATAGCTTATTAATTAATCATTAACAATATTGTATTAGATTAGAAAAATTAAGTTAAGTTAAATTAAAAATAATTTTAATTTAATAATATTTTCATCAATTATTTATAACAAATTATAAATTTTATTAAAATATAAAATTTATTTAAATAAAATAATATAATAGTTTAGTTAATTATTGATTAAAACTAGGGTCTCTAGAAGTCTATCAATCTTGTCCATAGATTACAATTTGGCTAGTCAATTGCTTGCATTATGAGTACTTGTAGACATACCTATATCTTATCTTATGTGCTCTTTCATTAGTATCTCTTGGGTAAGTGCACATAATGACATACCAATATGTCACTCCTTGCACCACAATTAATAGTAGGTGCAAATATCCAAATATATTTCCTTACCTTGATTTAATAACCTCCTTCATTGTAAGAGATTGCTAATAAATCTTTAGTAAGTTGCGATATCCGGTATAAAAAGAATCTATGAAAATAATGCACTTATTGATATGGCTATAATGATATCATGCAAGTCTATGTAGGACTTTATTATACATCCATCTATGCTATCTAAAGTGTATGTAAGTTTGTGCTCAAGCTTGCCCAATTTGAATGATATATTTAGATCATCTGTGTGGTATACACAACATTTGTGACTAGGTGGCCACCTACTATGTCATCATAGTAATAAAGCCATCACTCTTACATTCTACCCATGCCAACTACTACAAGACCTACTGACCAGTACAACATTGCATATGCAAGTATACATATCATTTAAGCAATAAAGTAACGATAGAATATAGTTTCCATGAAGATTTAGAAAGCAAAATTTTGAATTAAGACAAGTTTCGATCTTTTGCTATGCCAATTTTTATCCAACAAAGATGTAAATCAAGAGATATTTAAAAGAGCACAAATTATAAAGTATTTTGAAAATAAGCTTTTTCTTAATTTTAAAAGTACACTTTAATTTATAAAAATTTTGTTGATGCTATGTACTAAATAGATGTGAAAGTTTAGAAAATGTTGTTAATCAAGAGCTTGAATATTGCATCATCTATGTCAACTAAATAGATGTTAAAACTTTTAATATATCATTACAACTAAATCACTACCTTTTATTAGTTACATTTATATAATCTTATTAAAATTAAATGATTGTGTGACATTCATCTCTCTTAAAGATTACGGATTTGAAACATCATATGCCAAAGTATATTTAGTAAATCCAATTGATTTTCTTTATTATTTCGATAGGACTTCTCCTATATCTTTATATCACAATAGTTTTAACATTCCAATTGGCCAAATTGAATGTAAACACATATTAAGAAAAGTCAAAAAAAAAAATCATTGAAGCACAAATAATTTTCTTATATATTACTTACATCAAAGTAAATACACTACAATCAATACAAGATTTTGCATAAATTCATAACCTTAAGGGGCTATTTGGCTGTGGATTTGAGCAGAATTTAAGCGAATTAACTAAATTCAGCTAAATAGTATTTTGGACAAGTTAACCACGCTTTTGTATTCCCATTACCGCCAATAGTTAATTCTAGATTTACTAAATCATGTCTATTGGTGGGTGGATTTATGGATGAGAAAAGACGAAGAAGGGTGGGAGCAAAGACGAGGATTACCTTTCCGACGTCTCCCTTCTCTTTTCTGGGCAGCTGCAGTGCGAAAGGGGTTAGTAGAAAGACGAGGGTTTTGAACGTGGAAATTTCAACTCCATTCCTTTTCGAATTTTATTTTATTTTGATTTATTTTTAATTTAATTTTAAATTATTAAGATAATAATAAATTAATATATTATTCTAAATTAATTATAATTAATAAAATTAGATGTAATTATATAGACTTAATTCTTTATGATTAATTAATAGATTTATATTTAATTGAGATATTATATTTTAATAATTATATTTTAATTAATTTAAATATGATTATATTATTTTTATGTAAACAAACTAAAAAGAAAAAATTATTTATTTCACTTGTTATATATTCTTAACTATTGTCTCAATACAAACAAGGATTACAAATATTTTTTTATTATTTAAGGACAAATGAGAAGACTATATTAATATAATTTTGATATTATCTATCATATAATATTTATTATAGTTTCAATTTATATGTAATTTAAATATTATCATCTACATTCTTATTATTTAAAATTACTGGCTTTCAATTTTTTATTTATTTGTTTAATTTATCTTATTTTAATTTTATTTTATAATATAACCTCTAAATATTTATTATTTAATATTTAGAGATTATTCTGAGATTGTTTGTCATAGTGTTACTCGGTGACATTTAATATGTGGAGAAAGCCAAATCAAAAATATCCGTTGTAGCCAAAGTTGCTCCTTAATCTTTGCATTTTTCATGAGTATTACGATTTGTTTCTAACTAATAATCAATTAGATATCCGAATATTGATTTGGATGATCTTTTGAGATTAAGAGTTGCACGCCTCTTACAAAGATGAAAGATCAAGTATGATGAATTTTATTCTTCTTATGTGTTCCTCGAGAGTAAGATTTTCTTCACCATATATTCTTTTGAATATAAAGTCGATTGTTACCATTGCAAAATGTAAAGAGAATATTTTTCACGATAAATAAGTGTGGAAAATCTTGTGGTAGAATAAAACTTTACGTCTTAGCCTTGTTGAGAAATCCAGCACACACACACATATATTTGAAGAAAGAACGAGAAACTCTAGGATTTTTATGTGAAAAAATCCCGAAAAGAGGAAAAAAATCACGGGACCTATCCTAGTAAAAATATTCCACTATATCTCAGTTTTGGAGCACAAAGTTTAAGGTTTCCCGATAACGGGATTACATAGTTGTATGTGAGAAAGCCTGATAACGAAAATCCCAGAATCAAGTAACAACAACTATGCACCGGTAGTTGGGCTGTAACAATCATTGGTGGCAATCTGCGATAGTGAATGATGGCTGCGATGACCGGGAATATCTGGTGGTACCGGGCGGTGGTGAATAGACTCGGCGATGGTGAGGATAGCGGTGGTGGCCGATGGCAGATCGATGCCGGTGATCAACGGTGCTCCTCACCATTGCCGACCACCGCATTGTGACCTATTATCAGTTGCGAATAATATTATATGAAAATTGGGAATGACGATAGCATTATACCTAACAATACGGCCGAGGAGCAACAGCAAACCCAAAGAAAGCTCTTGGAGGAGATGGTGAAGTTCTCTTACGGCGTCTTGTTGAGAATTATTATCTCTAATTTAATTTAGGAAACCTACAAAAATATCATTAATTATTTTCTCTTAACATTTTATTTAGAATTCACATCAAACTTAGTACTACTTATTTCAGACCTTTTGATCATATTGATTTGTCTCCTCTCAATAGTAAAGAGATTTTATTAAAAGAAATTGATCTACATGTGATAATTCTATATTTGTATAAGAAGTTTGAGACTGAATATTCAAAATTATTTAAGTAATTCAAATGGATTGAAGGTTAAAGAAGAAAAAGAATAATAATAATAATAATAAAGTATATAAAAATTATAAATATAATTTTTGCATGCTAGAAAACGCTATGTAGAGTGAAAGTTTACACCTTAGCCTTGTTGTGAAATACGACACACTAAGTATTTAAAGAGTGAACAAGAAACTCCATAAATTTTGTGGAAAAACCTCAAAGAAGGAAAACCATGAGGCCTAGCAAGAAGAATCTTCCACTATGTATTTGTTTCTAGTACAAAATTTTCAGATAACGGATTACATAATTGTATATGAGAAGAGCGACAATGGGAATCAAAATCAAACAATATATAGTCAGTTATAACAATTGCTAGTGGTAGTAGATAATGGTGAACATGAGGAACAAAAATGAAGGTCATCATGATGTATCATGGAGATTTCGAGGATCTGGTGGTGGTAGCGGCATAGTATTGGTAATCAGTGGTTCAATCAAGTGGTGGCAAGTATGCCTCGGAGGATTTTCAAGCTTTAGAACTCTCTCCTATCTCTTGTTGCTCCCCATGTGAAGAATGAGGAGCTATTTATAGATTTGGCGGTGACGTTAGAATACATGCAAAATCCAAACCACTCCTCCATGGATGACTCGATGATTCTCTTGATCATGTATTTTGTGTTATTTAATGCTCCAATAAATTAATTATGAGATCTTGGGTTTGTTAGATCCGCTCATCAAGATGCTCGATTTGACTATAAACACTTCATGTTTAAGAGTTGATTAAAATATGATTGATCTCTAGTCTTGATTGAATAAGATTGCTTTCGACATCAAGATTTTTCACTAGTTGAATTTGACATATCAATTTTATTTTGGATGATATTATCTCAATCATCCAAAAATATATCGCCAAATACTTGAAAATAATACATTCTTCAATGAAATTTGTGGATTCATCAACCATACATTTTGAGAAAACAGCTTCATGAGCACAAGATTATGATTAAAGGATCACATATATATCAAGATTTTGAGTTATGGACCCATTCCAAGATTTATTATTTATGTGCTGAAACCAAAGAATCTTTCATTATGCTCATGGAATTTCAAGGCACGATGGGCACATTGGTTTATTTAAACGTCGAAATAATTGAGGTTATTGTAATTCTGTTATTTGGAGTTTGAGTAGCAGAACAGAAAATTTTTCTCTGAATGGTGGTAACGGGCGAGTCACTTAAAATGGTGGTGGCATCAGAAATGGCGAGTGGACCAGAGCCCTTTAAGCCCCATGAGGGTTTTTTTTGTCATTTTTGCCCATTTTTGCCCGTTTTCGCTCATTTTGGGTGGTTTTGAGCGGGCTTTTGCGGTTTTTGATGGTTTTTGACCTTTTTAGGGTCATAAAATGGGGCCATGGGAAGGCACATCTTCATATGCTTGGGTGTCCCTCTTCTTCTAAGAGAGGTCGTCAATATCAAGGTAGTTCATAATGACAGGCTTTGAAAGAGGCATCAACTACCCTTTACCATGTTTGAGGTGATCAAGGCCCGATTCATACGACGAGACTCATTTTTCCTCAAAAGTGGCTCTAACCGCCTTGTTGATAACCGGGTTTAGACTATCAAGGCTCATTGTTCATATGAGGCTCAATTTTTCTGAAAGAGCGCCAACTACCTCTGATCGTGTTTGAGGTGATGATCAGACGATAAATGCGGATGCAATAAATCAAAAAATAGGGATGACCAACGATGATGGTGGTGACCATCGAAGATGGCCGATGATGGTGGTGAAGAGATTGCCACGATGATGGTGGTAAAGAGATTTATAAGGTAGTAGTTTTAAATAGATGGTAGTCGATGGTGGCGACTGGTGTCATGGAAATAAATGTAAATAAAAGTAAAATACATACCTGTTTGATGTAAAATATAAATTGGATAGAAAATATTCTTGAAGAAAAAATAAAAGTGAAAAAATTCAATGAATTTTATTTTATAATTAAATGATGTTTTATAAATATTATAATTATAAGTAATTATAATTAAAAATGAATTACAATTGAAAATTTAAACAAAATTTAATTAACACTTATTATAAGGATAAAAAATGTCATGGAAATAAATGGAGATTCTATCCAGTTTAAACAAAAATTTGTTATTAATACTTAATACATAAACCATAGGTTTAATTAAATTTTTATCCCAATTTTGAAAAATATAACTTATTATTGATTAAATATAATTTTTTGAAATTTAAAAGATGAATAGATAACTTTTTATAAGGATTTTTGATAAATTGTAGGTAGTCATAAGAATTAAATTAAGAAAATTTAATTTAAATATATTATCACATTTAACCAAAAATATTTATTATTTCTATTGAATGTGAATAATTAATTAGATAAAATGAGAGTTAATAAGTGAACATATATTACTAAATAAATATTATAAAATTCTTAAATGACCAATATGAATGTTAATTTAAAATATAATCAATTGAAGGTTAATATATTTTAAATTATTATATAGTTGAACATGAAGAACATACAATATACACACAATACATATATATATATATATATATATATATATATATATATATATATATATATATGTATAGGTTTTTATGTTTTAATAATTTATATTTATAATTTTGAATTTTAAAAATATTAAATATATTTTGTATTAATATCTTTTTAATGAATCAGTACATTGAGTCATGGTTGACTCTAATCGCAAGCATTTATTAGATTTTACTCGAATTTATTTATAATTCACATCTTTAATAAAATTCCAAATAAACTCAAGTTAATGAAAGGATACGAATTGTTTTAACATCCCAAAAGATCGTCATTTCTTTTTAAAATCTTATTAATCTGCTTTTGTCTATATCCGTTTTAAAATTATATTATATTAAATTTATATTATGATTCAAAATAAATTATGTTTAAAATTAATAATTATTTTCTTAGAAATTACTAAAATCATTTAAAAAATTATGTTGAGTATTTTTTTAAAATAATATGATTTATTATTTAATAATAACTTATTAAAATATTTTAAAATATATAAAACAAATTTAAAATTTTAAATACATAAATAAATAAAAAATTGATCGCAAATAACACCTAAAAATTATATGAAAAAAAGTCTTTCCAAAATTAATTAGAAAGAGTGCCCGTTATTTTATATTAGAATTACCTTTAAAATTTATTGATTTGAAGTCTAAAGATCATATAGTTATTAATATGGCGTTACGGAAAACTGAATTAAAATTAATTAGAAATTACGGTAAATTTTAAAATAATTAATGTAAACTCATTAATTATTTATAATTAATTTTATTTATTTATTTTTAGAATTTACTATTATAATATGGCTAGGATTGAAATCATCAAATCAATTTGAATATAATATAAAAGCTAAGATTTACTATTAGAAGAAACACAATATATATATATATATATATATATATATATATATATAAGAATTATGGTATGTGTTGTGTATTTGAATATTTCATTGTGGTATGTGTTATGTATCTGATTCTCGTCTCCATATTGTACTTTAATTATAGAAAAACAAAACATATAAAGCACTCTTCCAATATAAAAATCATAGAAGATGTATATCCAAAGGTTTCTTATTTAGAACTAATGAGAGATTAATCGTTCACCTAAATCTACTTGGAATTGGACAATATGGTTCGGTACAAAAGCTCTTTAGAGAATTATGGATACACAATTGTAATATCAAATTTTAACCTTCAACAACAAGGAGCTTATAATGCCTTCCTAGTGCCGAGGCCTTGAGGCGCATGACATCGAATCTAGTAAAGATTATTTCTGTGTGTGGGCATTGATTCTAAAGGCAATGACTTCATGGCTATAGCCTTTGAATTCATGATAAATGGTAATTTAGATACATTGTTACATCGAGGATATAGAGCATCTTGACCTAATCAAGAGACTAGACATAGCCATAAACATCGCCAATGCACTTTGCTACCTTCATCATGAGTGTGCAACACCAATTATTCATTGTGATTTAAAACCAAGTAACGTCCTTCTTGATGGTGACATGGTTGCTCATGCGGGTGATTTTGGCCTTGCTAGTCTTCTTCATGAAACTGTGAGCAATATACTAAGTTACTCTATTCATAGCACTCCTTTGATAAGAGGAACCATTGGATATGCTACTCCTAGTAAAAATCTTTATTTTTCACCCTTCATTTTTTTTAGCAACTATGAATTTTTTTTCTTATTATATTAAAATTCCTGAATCAAGATACTTGCATTCTAGAATATGGTTTAGGGAGTCAAGTTTCTACCATGGGGGATGCTTAGAGCTATGGAATTCTCCTCTTAGAATTGTTCACTGGGAGGAGACCTGTGTACAAAATTTTCAAGGATAGCTTAAACGCATAAGTTTTAGAAATGGCAATTCCAAATAAAGTCATGGAAGTTATTGATCCAAATATACACAATTTCAAGATGAAGGTGGCATTTGATCACGGAGCACAACTTATGATTGTTTGACTTCAATTTTATAGTTGAGCCTTTTATGTTCGAAAGAGTTTGCAAAGGAGAGAAGAACTATGACAGATGTTGTAGTAGCATTCCATTAAAAAAAGATGCATATTTTAAAGCTAGCTTACGGTAAATGCATAACAAAATAGAAATGAGTAAAAATCATAATTTAGATAAAATCATTATTTGTAATTCAATTTGAATAATTCTAAGGTTTGTTGGCTCTCTAAAATAGATGGAAAAATTGACTTTATAATTATAATGAGGTGTCCATTGTGCTCTTTTATACAATAATGTCATTCACAACTTTGTGGGTGAAGTGTGCCATTTTGGATGAAATGCCATATTCTAAAATTCATGCTTTGTAAAAAATAGATTTCTTAGTCTAAAAATTCAAAGAGTTTGTTTTCAAAGATTAGGGTTTAGAAATTTATTGTCTATTTGAGATGCAACCACTTGAAATTGTGTGCACTATAGGATCTATTCTAGTATGTGAAGCCTAATGTAAAAGAACCATTGTTCAATTGCTAATTGATGTAGTGATAGATATGAAATATTTTAAATAATTTGATATCACAAACTGGGTTATGCCACACTTCACATTAGAATTAGATTTTATTTCAACTCTTCCAACTCAACCCATTAAAGACAAGTGCAGTGGAATATCAAATTAAACAAAATTGAAAGTGCACACAAGTAATTAAGATTATGGTGAAGGAATGATTTAACACTTGACGTAAGAGTATTGTAGCCTTAAGAGCAAATACAAAGTCTACCCTATCACGATAGCATATGAAAATTCAACACATGAATCACCACATAAACATGAATATATGCAAATGAAACCAAAGAGCAAGAGTACACAAATATATATTAATGTGGTTCACCACAAATATATATTAATGTTGTCCAACTCCAACGACCTAACAGATATAGAAGGACCAATCATGAAAATCTAATAAAGAGCCCAAAAATATCAAGATAAAGATACTCGAGCAATGGATGGTTCAATTATAAAAGCCAAGGAAAGTTTCCAAGCAATAGACCAATCAAGGCTCATTACAAGAGTCCAATCAAGAAGAAATATTAAAATTTTGAGTTTTATTTTTTTAATTTTAGATTTATATTCTAGAAGTTTAATTTTTTATTTTGGTAATATTTATTGGTGGTAATTACTAAGATAATGGTAGATAAACTAACTTGAGGAAGGTGATTGACACCTTCCTATTATTGACCAGTCACTCTCTCTCCCCAAACAACTAGCTTGAATTATAGCTTGTGCCTAGATAGCCATGTAGTGTGACCATCAATCGAGTCCAGTCTCTAGGCTATAGTTGCGTGCATCCAAAGCACCTACTACGGTTCTTCCACTAGTAGAACTCTTATATCGACGGATAAGGGCACTAAATCCCTTACCCCACTTACTTTACTTGACATTTACTATGTACCACCTTCAAAATATAAGAAATCAATGAAGAAAGCTAGCTTGAATTATATTTTTGTCACTTCTAATGGGTTGTATACTTGTATTCCTAATGATAACTCTTCAAGTCAAAATGACAATAATAATTCTAATCTTCCTCTTTTTTTATTCAGAATTGGATTTTCCTACTCTGAATACTATGGGTTTGCCTCTTGAGATAGACTTGAAATCATTCAATTTCGAGGGTCCCATAGGAGAAGCTGTAGGTGAGACTGATGTGTAGATAGAACCTTCCATTACCCTGCCACAAGTGATCACCGAAGTCAACCTCCAAAGTGGCAAGGTTCTACCTCCTATGGCAGCACCTCAAGATAGAGGAAAACAAGTCATTGGTTCAGAAGATCGAGAAGCCCTTCCACAGGATGCTCCACCCTTGGGCATGCTCGTAGAGGATCAGACCAAGGTGGACTATAATGTTCTCTCTCACCTGAGAAACTTTCAATCTAAGCTAAGTATATACGATGCTTATTTGAGGTTATTTGTCAGAATGTTACTCAATGACGTTAACTTGTGTGAAGTAGGTACAAAATTATGAGCTATCTGAGATTGTTTGTTAGAGTGTTACTCGGTGACATTTAATATGCATAGAGGAAGTCAAATCAAAAATATTCATTTGTAGCCAAAGTTGCTCCTTAATCTTTACCTTTTTCATGAGTATTACTGACTTGCTTCTCGAACTGATAATCAATTAGATATCCAGAATATTGATTTGGATGATCTTTTGAGATTAAGAGTTGCCCCACAGTCTCTAAAAAAATCTAAAGGATCAAAGTATGATGAAATTATTCTTCTTATGTGTTCCTTGAGATTAAGATTTTTTTCACCATATAGGTGGTGCTGTTCTGAACATAAAGTCAGATTGTCAACCAGTGCAAAGATGTAAAGGAAATATTTTCCACAGAATGTGTCAATTACGCGGAAAACCAATTAGAATAAAACTTACTTGTTGAGAAATCAAGCACACAGATATTTGAAGAAAGAACGAGAAACTCTAGGATTTTTACAAGGAAAAGTCAAAAGAGGGAAAAATCACAGGGCCTAGCCTAGTAAAATATTCCACTATATGTTTGTTTTAGAGTACAAAGTTTAAGGTTTCCCGATAACGGGATTACAGAGTTGTATGTGAGAAAGCCTCATAACAAATCCCATATCGTAAATAAAATTTATGCATTGGGTCATAACGCCGTTATGGCACCGCGATAGTGAATGATGACTGTCGGTGATGATCATAATTATCGTGGTGGCGGTGGTGGTGACGTCGCCGGTGGACCGATGACATGATGGGCACGCGGCCGATCACAGGATCGGTGGTGGGCGACGGCGATGGTCGTTGACCAACGCGGCTCACCGGTCGACACCATAACCAGCATTGTGAGCTATTATCGCCAGAATAATATTATATGAAAATTGGGAACGATGACGATTATGCCTAACAATACCAGGTGCAGAAACCCAAAGAAAGCTCTTGGAGGAGATGGCAGTTCTCTTGTGGTCTCGTTGAGAACTATTATCTCTAATTTAATTTAGGAAATTTTAATTATTTTCTCTTTTAACACTTTATTTAGGATTCACATCAAACCCATTACTACTTATTTTGCAGACCTACTTTTGATCATATTGATTTGTCTCCTCTTAATACTAAAGAGATTTTATTAAAAGAAATTGATCTTCATGTGATAATTCATGTATATTTGTATAAGAAGTTTGAGAGTGAATATTAAAAATTATCTAACTAATTTGAAATGTGCAGTGAAGGTTAAAAGAAGAAAAAGAATAATAATAACAATAAAGTATATAAAAATTATAAATATAATATTCAACTTAAATTGAATTAAATTTATTTTATATACATTTCTAGTTAAAATTAGTTTAATCATATAATTAAAAAAGTGTGTTTACTAACATTGATGCATATAAAAACATGTATAATAGTTCAGAAAAAAAATCTCTCTTAGGCTAAAAAAATGAACATAAACAAAAAAGAAAGATAATAAATGTATAAAACTGGTAGCATTTTTGAAATAAATTAGACTAAATTGGATGTTTTTAAATATATAGATAATATACATATAAATAGCTGTAATTATAATTACTATTTCTATTATGAGAGTTGATTTCCTTTTTTTGAGTTAAAAAAATATGTTACTTTTAAATCAATATTAAATACGATTATAAATATTGGAATGATTTCTCTTAATGAGAAGACAAACGAAGATGAATATAAATTGGATAGAAATTATTACGATAATCTGAATTAGAATTACGTTATAATGAGAAAAATAGGAAATAAAAAATCGGATATTTATTTTATTAAGTGAGAAAATATAAAAAAAAAGTAAAATACATATTTGTTTGATGTAAAATATAAATTGGATAGAAAGTATTCCTGAAAAAAATATATACAAAAGAGAAAAAAATTCAATAAATTTATTTGAAAACTAAAGTGCAAATCATATATTGCTTTATAACACATAAAAATAAAATTATAAAATCCTCACATTCATACTAACCTGTGATTATAAGTATTGGAAGAATCTCTAACAAGAGACAAATGAAGAAGTAAATTATTACTGAATTTTATATATATATCTATCTATATATATACATATTATATATGTATATATATGTAATATATATATATATATATATATATATATATATATATATATATATATATATATATATATATATATATATATATATATTGATATGACAGAAAATTTCAATTAAAAGCAAATCTTGATGGCAAAAATAATCTAATCCTAAGTTGAAACTAACCCAAATCAAGCAGTTAAAATATCATTGGAATCTTTGGGATATCAGTTCTCAAATATAGAGTGTTTATGATCAAATTGAGCATCTTGTCGAGCCAGATCTAATAAGCCCAAGATCTCTTGATTCTGACTTCATTTGAGCATTTAAATACTTAAAATACATGAGATGGTCCAAAGAATCATTTTGAGCCGTCTAATGGAGTGTTTTGAGATTTTGACTACAATGACCAAAATGCCCTCTCGAATCCTATAAAAGGACCTCATTCCTCATGAATGGTGGGAAAGAGGCCAAAAAAGGGAAGAGGGAACTCGAGGCTTGATGAACCTCCAAGCATAATCGTTTACTGCCATACCATCACCGACCATCGCCACCGATAATTATCGCCACCGCTATCACCATAATACCACCGGTCGAACCACCGTCATTGGTCACCGCCATTGACCACCTCCGCCGACCACTGTCTCCAGCCACAACCGCTGGTCATCACTATCGTCGATCACTACCAATGATCATCATCACCGATCACTACTATAACCATAGGGCGGCATGACCACTATTGTTTGTCACCATGCATCAGTGACCCGCCACCGCCACCACTGAGTTGCTAGATCATCACCAACAGCTGTCATTCACTATCGTCGACTACCACCAACGACTATTACAGCCCAACTACTGTTGCATAGCTATTGTCACCTAATTTTAGGATTTCCGTTATCAGGCTTTCTTACATACAACTCTGTAATCCTATTATCAAAAAAATTTAAACTTTGTACTTCAAAATAGATATATAGTAGAACATTTTTACTGGGCTAGTTCCCACTTTTGGGGTTTTCCATGTAAAATCCTTGAGTTTCTCGCTCTCTCAAATATTTGTGTGTGTCCAGGATTTTTAAACAAGGCTAAGGCGTAAAATTATATTCTACCGCAACTTGGTTTCTAGCACGTAATATATAATTATATATATTATAACTTGATGATTTATTATCATAAGGAGGTCTTTTAAAGTCTAAAAAATTCTCAAATTTTACATTATTTAGAATCATTATAAGGTTTATACTTCACCTTGTCATATATCATTTCAAATTAGCAAACAAAAATTTTAATTTTTAGCAAACAAAAATGTTTACTAATATAATGGTTAATTATAGGAAAGGAGAGTGAAAATTACCTAAAATTTTAGAAATTCTCATGTACAAAAAAAAAAAAAAATCATGTATTAGCTAAATTTATGAGTGTCACTTATTATTTTCTTCATAAAGTTGTTGCATATTAATTTAGATTAGGTGTAAGTTCTTTAGCTTGACCATAGGATACACTAAACATTAATGTATTTTAATAATTAATATGAATTGTTGAATATAAAATTAATTTTTAATAAATTTATCTTTTATTAGACTTAAATATTCTGAGAGTAATTAAAAAAAAAATTCAAAGATTGTAATACTTGCATTTCTCTATCAACATGCTTTTAGGAGAGTTGTCGACTTCTTTTGAAATCTTTCATCGATATTTATTGATGCGATAGAACAATTTTGAAGGCATCATTCCAACTACTTTTGGAGACAACCTTCTAATCTTCATAACAATTTCAAAGGGCCAATTCTAGCTTCATTACCTAATGCTTCTAATTTGAACATCTTTGATTTGTGCATCAATAACTTTAATGGAATAATTTCTTTTGGACTTGGAAGGTTGAGACTTCTTACAATATTAAGGTTAGTGGCTAATCACCTTGAAGCAAGTGATCTTAATAGTTGGAGATTCATGGATGCCCTCATAAACAACTCACAATTAGAGATATTGTTCTTGGACTAAAAAAGCTCAATGGAATTTTACCCATAGCTAACCTTTCAACTAAGATTCAAAAGCTAAGAATTAGTTCAAACCAAATATCTAGAAGCATTCCAATATGGGATTGGCAATCTCATAATTTGGTAGTTCTAGTTCTTGAATTAATAAAAAAAGTTGAAATGCAAGTCAATGAATAATATCAATATTTGTATTTCATAAGAACCTAAATTCTTTTATGAAAAAATATAATAAAAAATAACTAACATCTACAATTTGATATCATATTTTTGAAAAGCTTTATTAACTAAGTGTAAACCCGATTATTATAATACCAAATCTAATATTTATTTGTATATCATATTATTAATAATATTGGTAATAATAAAGTATATGTATTCTATCAATACCTTTGTATTCTTATGTATCCATGTTATATCTTAGATCATAAATTTGTGCATAAAAAATCAAATCACATATTCATCCATATAAACGGTGTGACATTGTAATCTTCGTATAAATAATTTGATGTAGTGAAGTTGATAGTCCACTAATAAATTTGAAAAAATTAATAAAAGAAGTAGTTTTAAATTAGATATTTAATCTGTAAAGTGATTGTACATGCAAATAAAAGTAAAATACATACCTTTTTGATGTAAAATATAAATTGGATAGAAAATATTCTTGAAAACAAATAAAAGTGAAAAAAATTCAATGAATTTTATTTTATAATTAAATGGTGTTTTATAAATATTATAATTATAAGTTTTTATAATTAAAAATGAATTACAATAGAAAATTTAAAAAAAAATTTAATTAACATTTATAATAAGGATAAAAAAATGTCATGGAAATAAATGGAGATTCTATCATGTTTAAACAAAAAATTTGTTATCAATACTTAATACATAAACCATAGTTAATTAAATATTTATCCCAACTTTGAAAAATATAACATATTAATGATTAAATATAATTTTAAGAAATTTAGAAGATGGTTAGATAACCTTTTATAAGGATTTTTGATAAATTGTAGGTAGTGATAAGAAATAAAT
Source organism: Cymbidium sinense (assembly GCA_021442155.1). NCBI lineage: Eukaryota > Viridiplantae > Streptophyta > Magnoliopsida > Asparagales > Orchidaceae > Cymbidium > Cymbidium sinense. The sequence continues at coordinate 61,840,229 of CM038233.1, forward strand.
TAAGAAAATTTAATTTAAATATATTATCACTTTAACCAAAAATATTTATTATTTTCTATTGAATACAAATAATAAATTAGATAAAATGAGAGTTAATAAGTGAACATATATTACAAAATAAATATAATAAAATTCTTAAATGACCAATATGAATGTTAATTTAAAATATAATCAAGTGAAGGTTAATATATTTTAAATTATTATATAGTTGAACATGAAGAACATACATACATACATACATACATATATATATATATATATATATATATATATATATATATATATAGGTTTTTGACGTTTTAATAATTTATATTTAAAATTTTGAATTTTAATAATAATAAATATATTTTGTATTAATATCAATTTAATGAATCGTCACATTGAGTCATGGTTGACTCTAATGCAAAGCATTTATTAGATTTAACTCAAATTTATTTATAATTCAAGTTGGCTTAATCACATCTTTAATAAAATTCCAACCAAAGTCCAGTTAATGAAAGGACTTGAATTGTTTTAATATCCCAAAAGAATATTTTTTATTAAAATCATATTAATGCATTCATCTATATCCTCATAAAATTTTATTATATTAACTTTATATTATGATTCAAAATAAATTATGTTTAAATAATAATTATTTTCTTAAAAAATACTCAAAAGATCTAAAAATTATTTTGAGTATTTTGAAAATAATATGATTTAATTTTAATAATAAGTTATCAAAACATTTTAATATATATAAAAAAAAATTTAAAATTTTAAATATCATTAACAAAAAAAAATTGATCGCAAATGACACCTAAGAATTATATGAAAATAAGTCTTTCAAAAAATTAATTAGAAAGAGACATAATGCTATAAGGATATAGAGCATCTTGACCTAATCAAGAGATTAGACATAGCCATAAACAATGCCAATGCACTTTGTTACCTTCATCATGAGTGTGCAACACCAAATTTTCATTGTGATTTGAAGCCAAGTAACGCCCTTCTTGATGGTGACATGGTTGCTCATGCGGGTGATTTTGGCCTTGCTAGTCTTTTGCATGGAACTATGATCAATCTACTAAGTTACTCTATTCATAGCACTCTATGATAAGAGGAACCATTGGATATCGGTCCTAGTAATAATCTTTATTTTTCATCCATCATTTTTTTTTGCAACTATGAATTTCTTTTTTCTTATTATATTGAAATTCCTGAATCAAGATGGTTGCATTCTAGAATATGGTTTAGGGAGTCAAGTTTCTACCATTGGGGATGTTTATAGCTATGGAATTCTCCTCTTAGAGTTGTTCACTGAGGAGACTTGTGGACAAAATTTTCAAGGATAGCTTAAACGTGCATAAGTTTGTAGAAATGGCAATTCTAGATCAAGTCATGGAAGTTATTGATCCAAATATATTGTTATAATTTCAGGATGCAGGTGGCATTTGATCACGGAGCACAACTTATGATTGTTTGACTTCAATTTTATAGTTGAGCCTTTTATGTTAGAAAGAGTTTGCAAAGGAGAGAATAACTATGACAGATATTGTAGTAGAATTGCATTCAATAAAATATGCACATTCTAAAGCTAGCTTATAGTGCAATAGACCATAAAATAGAAATGAGTAAAAATCATAATTTAGATAAAATCATTATTTGTAATTCAATTTGACTAATTCTAAGGTTTGTTGCCTCTCTAAAATAAATGGAAAATTTTACTTCATAATTACAATGAGGTGTCCATTGTGCTCTTATACAATAATGTCATTTATAACTTTGTGGGTAAAGTGTGCCATTTTGGATGAAATGCCATATTCTAAAATTAATGCTTTGTAAAAACATAGATTTTTTAATCTCTAAAAAATTCAAAGAGTTTGTTTTGAAAGATTAGGGTTTTAGAAATTTATTGTCTATTTGAGATGCAACCACTTGAAATTATGTGCGCTATAGGATCTATTCTAGTATGTGAAGTCTAATGTAAACGGACCATTGTTCAATTGCTAATTGATGCAGTGATAGATTCTAAATATGAAATCTTTTTTGAATAATTTGATACCAAAAATTTGGTTATGCCACATTTCACATTTGAATTAGATTTTATTTCAACTCTTCTAACTCAACCCATTAAAAACAAGTGCAATGGAATATTAATTTAAACGAAATCTAAAGTGCACACAAGTAATTAAGGTTATGGTGAAGGAAAGATTTAACACTTGACGTAAGAGTATTGCAGCTTTAAGCGCAAATACAAAGTTTACCCTATCACGATAGCATATGAAAATTCAACACATTAATCACCACATAAACATGAATATATGCAAATGCAACCAAAGAGCAAGAGTACACAAATATATATTAATGTGGTTCAACTCCAATAACCTATATCCACAACCATATCACCTCTCTCTTGAGAAATTTATTGTCCTCTCTATACATGATGTACATCAAGAATCGTTACATCTTCCTACTCTTCTATATAATTGATGAGTAGTACATCACCATCCTTTTCTTAAAGGAGTAGAATAATTGATTTTCTTATCTTTATGTCAACTCAACATAATGGATTGAAGAATTTTTTGCATATTTTGAATAAATATGCTTTTCAAACATGGAGTGATAATTAATTGCGTAACTATTTTATTAAATAACGATATGAGTTAGTGTATATTTGATGTAGAACTATATATGATTATTTGCATTATTAGAGATTATATTTTACTTCAAGAATAATTGAGAAGTGTATTAAAATATTTGCAAGATATAGAAGGACCAACCATGAAAATCTAATAAAGAGCCCAAAAATATCAAGATAAAGATACTGGAGCAATGGAAGGTTCAATTATAAAATCCAAGTCCAAGCAATAGACCAATCAAGGCTCATTACAAGAGTCCAATCAAGAAGAAATATTTAAATATTGAATTTTATTTTTAAAATTTTAGATTTATATTCTAGAAGTTGTAAATTTTGATTTTGAGAATATTTATGGGTGGTAATTACTAAAATAATGAAAGATAAACTGACTTGAGGAAGGTGGTTGACACCTTCCTCTATTATTGACCACTTACTCTCTCCCCAAAATTTTCTCAACCCTTTTGTTTTAATGGTGATCATTGTAATCCTTCTAAGGCTATCTTGTAATGAAACTTTTTCAACTTTGTAATGATAAAACTAATTTGGAGAATTTCTTTCTTTATGTTAGTTCTTAGTGGTTTAACTTTATTTTTGAGGAGGGATTGATCTTTATCTTGTAAGAACCTCTAATCCTATTTCAAAATTTCTCCTAAATCATTCTCGCATCTCCTCCAATATCCTAATTACTCTATAAATCGAACCATATATCATCAAAGTCCTTGACTCCACACTAAAACCTTCTTGAAAGCTCACATTTAAACTAGGTAGCAATCTAATCTTGATATTTTCACCATTATAATGCTTTAAACCTTAGTGAACTCCAAATGCTTCAAATTATAAGTTCACATCTTATGTTAACTATCCACCATCATTCCCCCACATTTAGATTACTTTAAGTCTTTTTCTCAAAAGAGATGATAAAGATCAACCCAAATTAACCTGATTTGTACTATCATTGCTTGTCTAAAATTGCACAATAAAAATCCCACCTTAACACTCACCTCAATGCTTTTTTAAAAAAATGCAATGAAGCTCACATGATGTGAGGCTTACACCTCAAAGCATGCCTCACCACAAATTTTGTGAGGCATGTGATTTTATATCTATATTTAAAAAAATTAACTATAAGTTTCAATTACTCAAATAACAAATACAACACGTGCAACTAGTATCATGATAGATAGTAATCATGTGCATTTTCTCTCGTGCCCTCTCCTCTCTTCATGCATTGTTTTGGCCCCCACCACCAATATCATTACTTATGATGCGTTTACTTTGATATTAGATAATTGGAGTGGGAGAGAAACTTATTATTTTAAACTTATTTTAAATTATTGTTATTAGCTCTTACTTTGATATCGTATATTAGTTCGATGTTAGTATAAGAGTTCTTATTCCATGATTGATGTCAAGATATTACTATGTTACTTGACTTATTACTTTCTACTATATTAAGATATTAGTATATTGCATTTTAATATGTTAATAATTTAGAATATTAATATATCATTTCTTGCTTTCTACTTTGAAGTTTGTACAATACTTCTTACTTCGCACAATTAATTGATTTTGAGGGTTACCTCTTAAAATACCTTGAGGCTGACACCTTGTCTCACGAATGAAAAATGCCTCAATACTCAATTGTGCAATTTTAAACTTCCAAAGATTGGTCTTATCTTTACTAAATCACTCAAAGTCCTTCCTCATTTTTGGTACAAAAGTCTAGATCACAAGTTAACATCTTAAGCTAACCATAATCATAAACTTTAGCCATTCACACTAAAAAAAGTCATTTCCTAAAGTGATATTTTAAATTAGCCCAAACTAGCCTAAGCTTGGCTAGTCTTGCCACTCCTACTAAATCCATTTAATTCAATCATCCCTCCACTAAAAATTATCTATCACTCCTCAATACCTTAAATTAAAGTATCATATTCATTTTTAATTAGTAATTCTCACCAAAGTCTACTACCACCACCATCAGTGTCTATATTTGAGGATGTCACCTAACTATTATATGAATTTAAGAAATGTGCCTTGATGGATTTTTTTAATGAATTACCTCCACTTATGGGCATGCAATATGCCTTTGATTTGATTCCTTGATCACAATTTCTTAGCTTGCCACATTATAAAATTGATATAACTGATTAGATCTATTTTTTTTTGCAAAGATTGATTTGATGAATTGTTTCTATCATGCAAGATTTGTAAAGAGTGATGAATAGAATACATTTAAGCTAAAGATGATATATATAAATGAATAGTAATGCCTTTTAGATTGACAAAAACATTGAACATTTTTATGAGAATCATGTGCTATAGTTGGACCTTTTATTGAAAAATTTGTAATTATACACCTTTATACTGGTAAAAAATTGCAGGATCTGAGTGTTGAGGGAATCATATTGAAAATTTGGATATTGTGCTGATTGGTGGAGATTGTACATCTCCTTTGCATTATTATGGTGGATTCACTCGTTGTTTTTGCTCGGTTTTGAGGGTCTTGTCCCCGGATGTTATAAGAAAAATATTTTGATGGTTTGGGAGGGAATTTCCTTCATGCTGGGTGGGCCTTGGCTGGCTGTTTACCATCCATTGCTGCTATTCAGAGTGCTTCCTAAGACTCCTTTGGGTGACACTATTAACTACAACAATCCAAGGTAAGAAAGGATTTTCGTGGATATATGGGTTATCTCTAAAAAAAAGTTTATATCCTATCATTTTTTCGAAATATGCTTGAAGTTGGATATCATTTGTTACTTGGTGATGATGTGGTTGTGGCATTATTCTACTCGGGAAGGGGTTGTTTCCTTTGTTCGAAGTTTGGGTGAATGATTGCCTATTGCCTTCGCTTTTTTGGCCGTTATTCGCTCTTATTATACAGTTTTTGGATTGAATGGTGGGTTTTCTATCGATAAAAGATGAAATTGTTTGTTTCTTTGGTGTTGGATATGTTTCCCTTTGGATGGGGATTTTGAGGCTGCTTGAGCGGATTGTATTTCGGTTAAATGTGTGCCTGTCTATGTCAGTGTATTTGGCTATTTCAGGTTATGTTCATGCGGATTATGGGTGAATTGGTGGGTTTTAGCTGTCGGCTGTCTATTGTTATCTCGCCTTGCTTTTTCTTATATTGGTTATGCTATGCTCTATAAGCATACTTAATGGATCAGAGATGTAAGGTGATTTGGCTTCATCTAGTGGATATCAATTATTTTCTATTTACTGCTTATATCAAGGTGTGGAGCTTTTTAGTTTTTCTTCGAATGGACGATCATCTCAGGTTTGTTTTTTTTGACGGGTGGCAATTTAATCCTCTATTTTGGGTGGTAGATGCATATGTGTGGTACCCTTGGTGGGATGCATATGTATGTGGCTACCCCAAACAAGTGTGGATTGATTTATGCAACCCCTTTTTCTCTGCCTTATGGTTTCCAAATATATTTATTTTCTTTCTTATGGGTACTTACTAGCATCCAAGATGGTTTGCAAGTGTCTTCTCTTAATGCAGGTTCCAGCTGACAATTTTCGTTGGATCAAAAGCTCTTACTCCTCTCAAGCAG
>CM038233.1:61846511-61920573 GCA_021442155.1 Cymbidium sinense
TCCCAAAGAACTTATTTCTTATTAAAATCATATTAATCGCTTTTGTCTATATCCGTTTTAAAAATTATATTATATTAAATTTATATTATGATTCAAAATAAATTATGTTTAAAAATAATAATTATTTTCTTAGAAAATACTAAAATCATTTAAAAAATTATGTTGAGTATTTTTTTAAAATAATATGATTTATTATTTAATAATAACTTATTAAAATATTTTAAAATATATAAAACAAATTTAAAATTTTAAATATCATAAATAAATAAAAAATTGACAAATAACACACCTAAAAATTATATGAAAAAAAGTCTTTCCAAAATTAATTAGAAAGAGTGCCCTATTTTATATTAAAATTACCTTTAAAATTTATTGATTTGAAGTCTAAAGATCATATAGTTATTAATATGTGCTACACAAAACTAAATTAAAATTAATTAGAAATTAAATTTTAAAATAATTAATGTAAACTCATTAATTATTTATAATTAATTTAATTAATTTATTTTAGAATGCTATAATATGGCTAGGATTGAAATCATCAAATCAATTTGAATATAAAAAAAAAGCTAAGATTTACTATTAGAAGAAACACAAGCCATTTTTTTAATATATATATATATATATATATATATATATATATATATATATATATATATAAGAATTATGGTATGTGTTATGTATTTGAATCTTTCATTGTGGTATGTGTTATGTATCTGATTCTCCATATTGTACTTTAATTATAGAAAAACAAAACATATAAAGCACTCTTCCAATATAAAAATCATAGAAGATGTATATCCAAAGGTTTCTTATTTAGAACTAATGAGAGACTAATTCACCAGAATCTACTTGAATTGGACAATATGGTACAAAAGCTCTTTAGAGAATTATGGATACACAATTGTGGCCATCAAAGTCTTTAACCTTCAACAACAAGGAGCTTATAATGCCTTAGTCCGAGGCCTTGAGGCACATCGACATCGAATCTAAGTAAAGATTATTTCTGTTGTGGGCATTGATTCTAAAGGCAATGACTTCATGGCTATAGCCTTTGAATTCATGATAAATGGTAATTTAGATACATTGTTACATGCTGAGGATATAGAGCATCTTGACCTAATCAAGAGACTAGACATAGCCAATGCCAATGCACTTTGCTACCTTCATCATGAGTGTGCAACACCAATTATTCATTGTGATTTAAAACCAAGTAACGTCCTTCTTGATGGTGACATGGTTGCTCATGCGGGTGATTTTGGCCTTGATAGTCTTCTTCATGAAACTGTGAGCAATGTACTAAGTTACTCTATTCATAGAACTCCTTTGATAAGAGGAACCATTGGATATGCTACTCCTAGTAAAAATCTTTATTTTTCACCCTTCATTTTTTTTAGCAACTATGAATTTTTTTTCTTATTATATTAAAATTCCTGAATCAAGATACTTGCATTCTAGAATATGGTTTAGGGAGTCAAGTTTCTACCATGGGGGATGCTTAGAGCTATGGAATTCTCCTCTTAGAATTGTTCACTGGGAGGAGACCTGTGTACAAAATTTTCAAGGAAAGCTTAAACCTGCATAAGTTTTTAGAAATGGCAATTCCAAGTCAAGTCATGGAAGTTATTGATCCAAATATACAGTTACAATTTCAAGATGAAGGTGGCATTTGATCACCGAGCACAACTTATGATTGTTTGACTTCAATTTTATAGTTGAGCCTTTTATGTTCGAAAGAGTTTGCAAAGGAGAGAAGAACTATGACAGATGTTGTAGTAGAATTGCATTAAAAAAAGATGCATATTTTAAAGCTAGCTTACAAAGTATAACAAAATAAAATGAGTAAAATGAGTAATTAGATAAAATCATTATTTGTAATTCAATTTGAATAATTCTAAGGTTTGTTGGCTCTCTAAAATAGATGGAAAAATTGACTTTATAATTATAATGAGGTGTCCATTGTGCTCTTTTATACAATAATGTCATTCACAACTTTGTGGTGAAGTGTGCCATTTTGGATGAAATGCCATATTCTAAAATTCATGCTTTGTAAAAAATAGATTTCTTAGTCTAAAAATTCTTTTCAAAGATTAGGGTTTAGAAATTTATATTTGAGATGCAACCACTTGAAATTAAAACTATAGGATCTATTCTAGTGTAATGTAAAGAACCATTGTTCAATTGCTAATTGATGTAGTGATAGATTCTAAATATGAAATATTTTTAAATAATTTGATATCAAACCATATGCCACACTTCACATTAGAATTAGATTTTATTTCAACTCTTCCAACTCAACCCATTAAAGAAAAGTGGAATATCAAATTAAACAAAATTTAAAGTACACAAGTAATGATTATGGTGAAGGAAAGATTTAACACTATGTAAGAGTATTGTATTAAGAGCAAATACAAAGTCACCCTATCGATAGCATATGAAAATTCAACACATGAATCACCACATAAACATGAATATATGCAAATGCAACCAAAGAGCAAGAGTACAAATATATATTAATGTGGTCACCACAAATATATATTAATGTTGTTCAACTCAAGATATATCCACAACCATATTCTCGAGAAATTTATTGTCCTCTATACATCTACATGGAGAATCATTACATCTTCGATTCTATATAATTGATGAGTAGTACACCATCCTTTTCTTAATAATTGATTTTCTTATCTTTATGTCAACTCAACAAAATGGATTGAAGAATTTTGCATATTTTGAATCAATATGCTTTCAAACATGGAGTGATAATTAACTGGGTAACTATTTAATTAAATAATGATATGAGTGAGAGTATATTTGATGTAGAACTATATATGATTATTTGCATTATTAGAGATTATATTTTACTTCAAGAATAATTGAGATGTGTATTAAAATATTTTTAAGATATAGAAGGACCAATCATGAAAATCTAATAAAGAGCCCAAAAATATCAAGATAAAGATACTCAAGCAATGGATGGTTCAATTATAAAAGCCAAGGAAAGTGTCCAAGCAATAGACCAATCAAGGCTCATTACAAGAGTCCAATCAAGAAGAAATATTAAAATTTTGAGTTTTATTTTTTAAATTTTAGATTTATATTCTAGAAGTTGTAATTTTTTATTTTGGTAATATTTATTGGTGGTAATTACGAAGATAATGGAAGATAAACTTTGAGGAAGGTGATGACACCTTCCTCTATTATTGACCACTCTCTCTCCCAAACAACTAGCTTGAATTATATATGCACCGAGATAGCCATGTAGTGTGACCATCAATCGAGTCCAGTCTCTAGGCTATAGTTGCAGGTACTGCATCTGCAAGCACCTCTACTTCAGCTAGTTCTTCCACTAGTAGAACTCTATATCGACGGATAAGGGCACTAAATCCCTTACCCCAACTTTACTTTACTATGTACCACCTTCAAAATATAAGAAATCAATGAAGAAAGCTAGCTTGAATTATTTTTGTCACTTCTAATGGGTTGTATACTTCTTCCTAATGATAACTCTTCAAGTCAAAATAACTAATAATTCTAATCTTCCTCTTTCGATAATTGGATTTTCCTACTCAATACTATGGGTTTGCCTCTGAGATAGACTTGAAATCATTCAATTTGAGGGTCCCATAGAGAGAATGTGTAGATAGAACCTTCCATTACCCTGCCACAAGTGATCACCGAAGTCAACCTCCATAGTGGCAAGGTTCTACCTCCTATGAGACCTCAAGATAGAGGAAAACAAGTCATTGGTCCGTAAGATCGAGAAGCCCTTTAGATGCTCCACCCTTGGGCATGCTTAGAGGATCAGACAAGGTGGACTATAATGTTCTCTCACCGAGAAACTTTCCATCTAAGCTATATATGATGCTTATTTGAGGTTATCAATGTGTTAACTTGTGTGAAGTAGGTACAAAATTATGAGCTATCGAGATTGTTTGTTAGAGTGTTACTCGGTGACATTTAATATGCATGGAGGAAGTCAAATCAAAAATATCCATTTGTAGCCAAAGTTGCTCCTTAATCTTTACCTTTTTCATGAGTATTACTGACTTGCTTCTCGAACTGATAATCAATTAGATATCCAGAATATTGATTTGGATGATCTTTTGAGATTAAGAGTTGCCCCACAGTCTCTAAAAAAATCTAAAGGATCAAACTATGATGAAATTATTCTTCTTATGTGTTCCTTGAGATTAAGATTTTTTTCACCATATAGGTGGTGCTGTTCTGAACATAAAGTCAGATTGTCAACCAATGCAAAGATATAAGGGAAATATTTTCCACAGAAGGTGTCAAACTGTTACGTGCACGAAAACCAATTGCGGTAGAATAAAACTTTACGCCTTAGCCTTGTTGAGAAATCAAGATATTTGAAGAAAGAACGAGAAACTCTAGGATTTTTACGTGGAAAAGTCCCAAACAGAGGGAAAAAATCACAGGGCCTAGCCTAGTAAAAATATTCCACTATATGTTTGTTTTAGAGTACAGTGTTTAAGGTTTCCTGATAACGGATGAAGAGTTGTATGTGAGAAAGCCTCATAACGAAAATCCCGCCAGTAACAACAGCAGTGGGGGTAATGATGGGTAATCTGCGATAGTGAATGACGACTATCGGTGATGATCCGCTATCGGTGGTGCGGTGACCGGTCGGCGGGTCGGTGGTGACCGGTGATGACAGCCGATGGTGGCGGCCGACCGTGGTTGGCGACGGCGAGGATCGGCGGTGGCGTCGCGATGACGCCGCGACCAACGGCCCTCACCGTTCTCACCACCGCATCGACCACCGCATTGTGAGCTATTATCGAAATAATATTATTTGAAAATTGGGAACGATTATGCCTAATACAAAGCAGGAAACCCAAAGAAAGCTCTTGGAGGAGATGGAAGTTCTCTGTGGTGTCTCTGAGAACTATTATCTCTAATTTAATTTAGGAAATCAAAAAAAATATCATTAATTATTTTCTCTTTTAACACTTTATTTAGATTCACATCAAACATTACTACTGCACCTACTTTTGATCATATTGATTTGTCTCCTCTTAATACTAAAGAGATTTTATTAAAAGAAATTGATCGCATGTGATAATTCATGTATATTTGTATAAGAAGTTTGAGAGTGAATATTAAAAATTATCTAACTTTGAATTTGAAAAGGTTAAAAGAAGAAAAAGAATAATAATAATAATATAATAATAAAATTATAAATATAATATTCAACTTAAATTGAATTAAATTTATTATATACATTTCTAGTTAAAATTAGTTTAATCATATAATTAAAAAAAGTGTGTTTGCTATATAATATATAATATAAAAAAAATCTCTCTTAGGCTAAAAAATGAAATAATAAATGTATAAAATGGTAGCATTTTTGAAATAAATTAGACTAAATTGGATGTTTTAAATATATAGATAATATACATATAAATAGCTGTAATTATAATTTTTTCTATTATGAGAGTTGATTTCCTTTTTTGAGTTAAAAAAAAACTTTTAAATCAAAAATACGATTATAAATATTGGAATGATTTCTCTTAATGAGAAGACAAACGAAGATGAATATAAATTGGATAGAAATTATTACGATAATCTGAATTAGAATTACGTTATAATGAGAAAAATAGGAAATAAAAATCGGATATTTATTTTATTAAGTGAAAAATATAAAAAAAGTAAAATACATATTTGTTTGATGTAAAATATAAATTGGATAGAAAATATTCCTGAAAAAAATATATACAAAAGAGAAAAAATTCAATAAATTTATTTGAAAACTAAAGTGCAAATCATATATTGCTTTATAACACATAAAAATAAAATTATAAAATCCTCACATTCATACTAACCTGTGATTATAAGTATTGGAAGAATCTCTTAACAAGAGACAAATGAAATAGTAAATTATATATATATCTATATATATATATATATATATATATATATATATATATATATATATATATATATATATATATATATATATATATGACATTAAAATTTCACTAAGCACGAATCTTGATGAAAATAATCTAATCCTAAGTAAACTAACCCAAATCAAGCTAAAATATCATTGGAATCTTTGGGATATGCTTCTCAAATATAGAGTGTTTATGATCAAATTGAGCATCTTGTCGAGCCAGATCTAACAAGCCCAAGATCTCTTGATTCTGACTTCATTTGAGCATTTAAATACTTAAAATACATGAGATGATCCAAAGAATCATTTTGAGGCATCTAATGGAGTGTTTTGAGATTTTGACTACAATGACCAAAATGCCCTCTCAGAATCCTATAAAAAGGACCTCATTCTTCTCATGAATGGTGGGAAAGAGGCCAAGCAAAGGGAAGAGGGAACTCGAGGCTTGATGAACCTCCAAGCATAATCGTGCCAATTATCGCACCATCGCGACCACCCGCCACATAATCATCGCCACCGTTATCACACGTCACCTTGCATCGCCGCCGCACCGTTGGTCACCGCCATTGATTGACCACCTCCGCCGACCACTGTCGCCAGCCACAACCGCTGGTCATCACTGCGTCTACCAAAGATCATCATCACACTCACTACTATACCTAACCAGTGACTCCCGCCACCACCGCCACCACCCGACAGTCTTCAGATCATCACCAACAAATGTTATTCACTATCGCCGTCAACCATCACCAACGACTATTATGCCAACTACTGTTGTAGATAGCTATTGTCACCTAATTTTAGGATTTCGTTATCGCTTTCTTACATACAACTCAATCCTATTATCGAAAAATTTAAACTTTGTACTTTCAAAATAGATATATAGTAACATTTTACTGGGCTAGTTCCCATGATTTTCTCCCACTTTTTGGGGTTTTTCCATGTAAAAATCCTTGAGTTTCTCGTTCTCTCTTCAAATATTTGTGTGTGTGCAGGATTTTTAAACAGGGCTAAGGCATAAAATTATATTCTACCGCAACTGGTTTCTAATATATATAATTATATATTATAACTTGATGATTTATTATCATAAGGAGGTCTTTTAAAGTCTAAAAAATTCTCAAATTTTACATTATTTAGAATCATTATAAGGTTTATACTTCACCTTGTCATATATCATTTCAAATTAGCAAACAAAAATTTTAATTTTTAGAAAACAAAAATGTTTACTAATATAAGGGTTAATTATAGGAACGGGAGAGTGAAAATTACCTAAAATTTTAGAAATTCTCATGCACGCAAAAAAAAATCATGTATTAGCTAAATTTATGAGTGTCACTTATTATTTTCTTCATAAAGTTGTTGCATATTAATTTAGATTAGTTCTTTAGCTTGACCATAGGATACACTAAACATTAATGTATTTTAATAATTAATTATGAATTGGAATATAAAATTAATTTTTAATAAATTTAAATTTTATTAGACTTAAATATTCTGAGAGTAATTAAAAAAAAATTCAAAGATGGTAATACTTGCACTTCTCTATCAACATGCTTTTAGAGAGTTGTCGCCTTCTTTTGAAATCTTTCATCAAGATAATTTATTCAAAGATAACGATAGAACAATTTTGAAGGCATCATTCCAACTACTTTGGAGACAACCTTCCTAATCTTCATAACAATTTCAAAGGGCCAATTCTAGCTTCATTACCTAATGCTTCTAATTTGAACATCATTGATTTGGGCATCAATAACTTTAATGGAATAATATCTTTTGGACTTGGAAGGTTGAGACTTCTTACAATAAGTTAGTGGCGAATCACCTTGAAGCAAGTGATCATAATAGTTGGAGATTCATGGATGCCCTCATAAACAACTCACAATTAGAGATATTGTTCTTGGACTATAAAAAAGCTCAATGGAATTTTACCCACCCATAGCTAACCTTTCAACTAAGATTCAAAAGCTAAGAATTAGTTCAAACCAAATATCTAGAAGCATTCCAATATGGGATTGGTAATCTCATAAATTTGGTAGTTCTAGTTCTTGAATTAATAAAAAAAAGTTGAAATGCAAGTCTAGTATAATATCAAAATTTGTATTTCATAAGAACCTAAATTCTTTTATTAAAAAAATATAATAAAAATAACTAACATCTACAATTTGATATCATATTTTTGAAAAGCTTTATTAACTAAGTGTAAACCCGATTATTATAATACCAAATCTAATATTTATTTGTATATCATATTATTAATAATATTGGTAATAATAAAGTATATGTGTTCTATCAATACCTTTGTATTCTTATGTATCCAAGTTCATACATCTTAGATCATAAATTTGTGCATAAAAAATCAAATCACATATTCATCCATATAAACGGTGTGACATTGTAATCTTCGTATAAATAATTTGATGTAGTGAAGTTGATAGTCCACTAATAAATTTGTAAAAATTAATAAAAGAAGTAGTTTTAAATTAGATATTTAATCAAAGTGATTGTACATGCAAATAAAAGTAAAATACATACCTTTTGATGTAAAATATAAATTGATAGAAAATATTCTTGAAAACAATAAAAGAGAAAAAATTCAATGAATTTTATTTTCTAATTAAATGGTGTTTTATAAATATTATAATTATAAGTTATTATAATTAAAATGAATTACAATAGAAAATTTTAAAAAATTTAATTAACATTTATTATAAGGACAAAAAAAAATGTCATGGAAATAAATGGAGATTCTATCATGTTTAAACAAAAAATTTGTTATCAATACATAATACATAAACCATAGAGTTAATTAAATATTTATCCCAACTTTGAAAAATATAACATATTAATGATTAAATATAATTTTAGAAATTTAGAAGATGAATAGATAACTTTTATAAGGATTTTGATAAATTGTAGGTAGTGATAAGAAATAAATTAAGAAAATTTAATTTAAATATATTATCACATTTAACCAAAAATATTTATTATTTTCTATTGAATATAAATAATAAATTAGATAAAATGAGAGTTAATAAGTGAACATATATTACTAAATAAATATAATAAAATTCTTAAATGACCAATATGAATGTTAATTTAAAATATAATCAAGTGAAGGTTAATATATTTTAAATTATTATATAGTTGAACATGAAGAACATACATACACACATACATACATATACATAATAAATATATATATATATATATATATATATATATATATATATATATATATATATATATATATAGGTTTTGACGTTTTAATAATTTATATTTAAAATTTTGAATTTTAATAATAATAAATATATTTTGTATTAATATCAATTTAATGAATCATCATTGAGTCATGGTTGACTCTAATAAAAGCATTTATTAGATTTAACTCAAATTTATTTATAATTCAAGTTGGCTTAATCACATCTTTAATAAAATTCCAACTAAAGTCCAGTTAATGAAAGGACTTGAATTCTTTAATATCCCAAAAGAACGCCATTTTTATTAAAATCGATTAATCTCATTCATCTATATCCGTTTAAAAAAAATTTTATTATATTAAATTTATATTATGATTCAAAATAAATTGTTTTTAAAAATAATAATTATTTTCTTAAAAAATACTAAAAACATCTAAAAAATTATTTTGAGTATTTTTTGAAAATAATATGATTTCATTTTTAATAATAAGTTATTAAAACATTTTAAAATATATAAAAAAAATTTTAAATTTTAAATATCATTAACAAAAAAAAATTGATCGCAAATAACACCTAAGAATTATATGAAAATAAGTCTTTCTAAAATTAATTAGAAAGAGTGAATTTTATATTAAAATTACCTTTTACAATTTTATTGATTTGAAGTCAAAAGATCATATAGTTATTAATACATGCTATGCTAAATATAATTAAAATTAATTAGAAATTACGTAAATTTTAAAATAATTAATGTAAACTCATTAATTATTTATAATTAATATTAATTTATTTTAGAATTTTTATATATTATATGGCTAGAATTGAAATCATGAAATCAATTTGAATATAAACAAAGCTAACATTTACTATTAGAAGAAACACATTTTTAATAGTAGTAGTAGTATTATTGTATTTTTTAATATATATATATATTTTTTATATATATATATATATATATATTATATATAATATATATATATAATATTTATGTGTGTGTGTGTGTGTGTGTGTGTGTGTGTTTTTTCTTATATATATATAAAACATGTTATAAAATGTAAATATTTTGGGTGTCAAAGGTATAAATATTTAAGAATTATGGTATGTGTTATGTATGTGAATCTTTCATTATGGTATGTGTTATGTATCTGATTCTTGTCTCCATATTGTACTTTAATTATAGAAAACAAATCATATGAAGCACTCTTCCAATATAAAATCATAGTAAATGTATATCCAAAGGATTCTTATTTAGAACTAATGAGAGCGACTAATGGTTCTCACCTATCAATCTATTTGGAATTGGAGAATATGGTTCTGTACAAAAGCTCTTTAGAGAATTATAGATACACAATTGTGGCCATCAAAGTCTTTAACCTTCAACAACAAGGAGCTTATAATGCCTTCCTAGCTGAGACTGAGGCTTTGAGGTGCATCAGACATCAAAATCTAGTAAAGATTATTATCTGTTGTGTGGGCATTGATTCTAAAGGCAATGACTTCATGTCTATAGCCTTTGAATTCATGATAAATGGTAATTTAGATACATTGTTACATACTAAGGATATAGAGCATCTTGACCTAATCAAGAGATTAGACATAGCCATAAACAATGCCAATGCACTTTGTTACCTTCATCATGAGTGTGCAACACCAAATTTTTATTGTGATTTGAAGCCAAGTAACGTCCTTCTTGATGGTGACATGGTTGCTCATGCTGGTGATTTTGGCCTTGCTAATCTTTTGCATGGAACTATAAACAATCTACTAAGTTACTCTATTCATAGCACTCCTATGATAAGAGGAACCATTGGATATGCTGGTCCTAGTAATAATCTTTATTTTTCATCCATCATTTTTTTTTTCAACTATGAATTTCTTTTTTCTTATTATATTGAAATTCCTGAATCAAGATGGTTGCATTCTAGAATATGGTTTAGGAGTCAAGTTTCTACCATTGGGGATGTTTATAGCTATGGAATTCTCCTCTAGTTGTTCACTAGAGGAGACTTGTGGACAAAATTTTCAAGGATAGCTTAAACGTGCATAAGTTTGTAGAAATGGCAATTCTAGATCAAGTCATGGAAGTTATTGATCCAAATATAGCTTATAATTTCGTGATGCGGTGGCATTTGATCACAGCACAACTTATGATTGTTTGACTTCAATTTTATAGTTGAGCCTTTTATGTTAGAAAGAGTTTGCAAAGGAGAGAATAACTATGACGATATTGTAGTAGAATTGTATTCAATAAAATATGCACATTCTAAAGCTAGCTTATAGTGCAATAGACCATAGAAATGAGTAAAAATCATAATTTAGATAAAATCATTATTTGTAATTCAATTTGACTAATTCTAAGGTTTGTTGCCTCTAAAATAAATGGAAAATTTTACTTCATAATTACAATGAGGTGTCCATTGTGCTCTTTTATACAATAATGTCATTTATAACTTTGTGGGTAAAGTGTGCCATTTTGGTTGAAATGCCATATTCTAAAATTAATGCTTTGTAAAACATAGATTTTTTAATCTCTAAAAAATTCAGAGTTTGTTTTGAAAGATTAGGGTTTTAGAAATTTATTGTCTATTTGAGATGCAACCACTTGAAAGCTATAGGATCTATTCTAGTATGTGAAGTCTAATGTAAAAGGACCATTGTTCAATTGCTAATTGATGCAAAGGATAGATTCTAAATATGAAATCTTTTTGAATAATTTGATACCAAAAATTTGATTATGCCACATTTCACATTTGAATTAGATTTTATTTCAACTCTTCTAACTCAACCCATTAAAAACAAGTGCAGTGGAATATTAATTTAAATGAAATCTAAAGTACACAAGTAATTAAGGTTATGGTGAAGGAAAGATTTAACACTTGACGTAAGAGTATTGCTTTTAAGTGCAAATACAAAGTTTACCCTATCACGATAGCATATGAAAATTCAACACATTAATCACCACATAAACATGAATATATGCAAATGCAACCAAAGAGCAAGAGTACACAAATATATATTAATGTGGTTCAACTCCAATAACCTATATCCACAACCATATCACCTCTCTCTTGAGAAATTTATTGTCCTCTCTATACATGATGTACATCGAGAATCGTTACATCTTCCTACTCTTCTATATAATTGATGAGTAGTACATCACCATCCTTTTCTTAAAGGAGTAGAATAATTGATTTTCTTATCTTTACGTCAACTCAACATAATGGATTGAAGAATTTTTTGCATATTTTGAATCAATATGCTTTTCAAACATGGAGTGATAATTAATTGCGTAACTATTTTGTTAAATAACGATATGAGTTAGTGTATATTTGATGTAGAACTATATATGATTATTTGCATTATTAGAGATTATATTTTACTTCAAGAATAATTGAGAAGTGTATTAAAATATTTGCAAGATATAGAAGGACCAACCATGAAAATCTAATAAAGAGCCCAAAAATATCAAGATAAAGATACTGCAGCAATGGAAGGTTCAATTATAAAATCCAAGTGTCCAAGCAATAGACCAATCAAGGCTCATTACAAGAGTCCCATCAAGAAGAAATATTTAAATATTGAATTTTATTTCTAAAATTATAGATTTATATTCTAGAAGTTGTAAATTTTGATTTTGAGAATATTTATGGGTGGTAATTACTAAAATAATGAAAGATAAACTGACTTGAGGAAGGTGGTTGACACCTTCCTCTATTATTGACTTACTCTCTCTCCCCAAAATTTTCTCAACCCTTTGTTTTTTTAATGGTGGTCATTGTAATCTTTCTAAGGCTATCTTGTAATGAAACTTTTTCAACTTTGTAATGATAAAACTAATTTGGAGAATTTCTTTCTTTATGTTAGTTCTTAGTGGTTTAACTTTATTTTTGAGGAGGGATTGATCTTTATCTTGTAAGAACCTCTAATCCTATTTCAAAATTTCTCCTAAATCATTCTCGCATCTCCTCCAATATCCTAATTACTCTATAAATCGAACCATCTATCATCAAAGTCCTTCAATCCACTCTAAAACCTTCTTGAAAGCTCACATTTTAAACTAGGTAGGCTGCAATCTAAACTTGATATTTTCACCATTATAATGCTTTAAACCTTAGTGAACTCCAAATGCTTCAAATTATAAGTTCACATCTTATGTTAACTATCCGCCATCATTCCCCCACATTTAGATTACTTTAAGTCTTTTTCTCAAAAGAGATGATAAAGATCAACCCAAATTAACATGATTTGTACTATCATTGCATGTCTAAAATTGCAATAAAAATCCCACCTTAACACTCACCTCAATGCTTTTTTAAAAAATGCAATGAAGCTCACATGATGTGAGGCTTACAAAAGCATGCCTCACCACAAATTTTGTGAGGCATGTGATTTTATATCTATATTTAAAAAAATTAACTATAAGTTTCAATTACTCAAATAACACATACAACACGCAACTAGTATCATGATAGATAGTAATCATGTGCATTTTCTCTCGTCCTCTTCATGCATTGTTTTGGCCCCACCACCAATATCATTACTTATGATGCTTTTACTTTGATATTAGATAATTGGAGTGGGAGAGAGAAACTTATTATTTTAAACTTATTTTAAATTATTGTTATTAGCTCTTACTTTGATATCATATATTAATTCGATGTTAGTATAACAGTTCTTATTCCATGATTGATGTCAAGATATTACTATGTTACTTGATTTATTACTTTCTACTATATTAAGATATTAGTATATTACATTTTAATATGTTAATAATTTAGAATATTAATATATCATTTCTTGCTTTCTACTTTGAAGTTTGTACAATACTTCTTACTTCATACAATTAATTGATTTTGAGGGTTACCTCTCAAAATACCTTGAGGCTGACACCTTCTCTCACGAATGAAAAATGCCTCAATACTCAATCATGCAATTTTAAACTTCACCAGCATTGGTCTTATCTTTACTAAATCACTCAAAAGTCCTTCCTCATTTTTGGTACAAAAAGTCTAGATCACAAGTTAACATCAAGTTAACATCTTAAGCTAACCATAATCATAAACTTTAGCCATTCACACTATTAAAAAAGTCATTTCCTAAAGTGATATTTTAAATTAGCCCAAACTAGCCTAAGCTTGGCTAGTCTTGCCACTCCTACTAAATCCATTTAATTCAATCATCCCTCCACTAAAAATTATCTATCACTCCTCAATACCTTAAATTAAAGTATCATATTTATTTTTAATTAGTAATTCTCACCAAAGTCTACTACCACCACCATCAGTGTCTATATTTGAGGATGTCACCTAACTATTATATGAATTTAAGAAATGTGCCTTGATGGATTTTTTTAATGAATTACCTCCAATTATGGGCATGCAATATGCCTTTGATTTGATTCCTTGACCACAATTTCTTAGTTTGCCACATTATAAAATTGATATAACTGATTAGATCTATTTTTTTTTGCAAAGATTGATTTGATGAATTGTTTCTATCATGCAAGATTTGTAAAGAGTGATGAATAGAATACATTTAAGCTAAAGATGATATATATAAATGATTAGTAATGCCTTTTAGATTGACAAAAACATTGAACATTTTTATGAGAATCATGTGCTATAGACCTTTTATTGAAAAATTTGTAATTATACGCCTTTATACTGGTAAAAAATTGCAGGATCTGAGTGTTGAGGGAATCATATTGAAAATTTGGATATTGTGCTGATTGGTGGAGATTGTACATCTCCTTTGCATTTTTATGGTGCTGGATTCACTCTGTTGTTTTTGCTCGGTTTTTTGAGGGTCTTGTCCCTGGATGTTATAAGAAAAATATTTTGATGGTTTGGGAGGGAATTTCCTTCATGCTGGGTGGGCCTTGGCTGGCTGTTTACCATCCATTGCTGCTATTCAGAGTGCTTCCTAAGACTTCTTTGGGCGACACTATTAACTGCTAGAACAATCCAAGGTAAGAACAGATTTTCAGGATATATGGGTTATCTTGGTTGCCGAAAAAAAGTTTATATCCTATCATTTTTTCAAAATATGCTGGAAGTTGGATATCATTTGTTACTTGGTGATGATGTGGTTGTGGCATTATTCTACTCGGGAAGGGA
Source organism: Cymbidium sinense (assembly GCA_021442155.1). Classification (NCBI taxonomy): domain Eukaryota; kingdom Viridiplantae; phylum Streptophyta; class Magnoliopsida; order Asparagales; family Orchidaceae; genus Cymbidium; species Cymbidium sinense. Next base: position 61,861,745 of record CM038233.1, read on the forward strand.
TTGTTTCCTTTGTTCTGGAAGTTTGGGTGAATGCCAATTGCCCTATTGCCTTTCTGCTTCTTTTTGGCCAGTTGTTCCTGCTCTTATTATATAGTTTTTGGATTGAATGGTGGGTTTTCTATCGATAAAAGATGAAATTGTTTGTTTCTTTGGTGTTGGATATGTTTCCCTTTGGATGGGGATTTTGAGGCTGCTTGAGCGGATTGTATTAAATGTGTGTCTATGTCGATTTTGGCTATTTCTGTTATGTTCATGGATTATGGGTGAATTGGTGGGGTTTTAGCTCATTGTCTATTGTTATCTCTCTTGGGGGTGGCTTAAAAGCCTAAGAGTACTAAATTTGAAAATAATTTGATAGGATAAATTCCAAAAGCTTTGGGAATGTTGAGGATTGAATACATAAATATTTCATTCAATCATCTTGTTGGTGAAGTCCTTAGTGAGGGGATCTATCTGAATGCAACAATAGTATCCTTGCAAGTAAATGATGGGCTTTGTGGTGGAGTATTAGACTTTCATGTTTTTGCATGTCTCGATATAAGTTCATATAAAAGAGAAGAGAACTACAATTACACTATTAATCCTTTTACCAACTATTGTACCATTCTTTTGATCATCTTCTCCATATTATGCCTTAAGTACGTAAGAAGAAATCTTTTAAAGGTTTCTACCAATCCAAAATTCCTGGAAGATTTCATCCAAAAGTTTCTTTTCTAGAATTGGTGGGAGCAACTAACGGGTTCTCACCTGCCAATCTACTTGAATTGGACAAAATGGTTCGTATAAAGGCTCATTAGACAATTATGGATACACAATTGGCTATCAAAGACTTTAACCTTCAATAATGAGGAGCTTCCAAAGCCTCAGAATCAATGTGAGGCACTAAGGCATCACATTGAAATCTAGTATAGATTATTACTTGTTGTGTGGACATCAATTCAAAAGACAATGATTTCATGGCTATAGTCTTTGAATTCATGGAAACAAGAGATTTAGATACATGGTTACATACTGAGGATATTGAGCATTTAGACTTTGCTACCTTTACCATGAGTGTGTCACTGTTATAAGAGATTATACAAAGCCATAAACATCGCCAATGCACTTTGCTACCTTCATCATGAGTGTGAAACACCAATTATTCATTGTGATTTAAAGCCAAGAAATGTCCTTCTTGATGGTGACATGGTTGCTCATGTGGGAGATCCACGGAGCTATATACAATCCACTAAGTGACCGATCATAATACCCCGTGATAAGAGGAACCATTAGGTATGCGCTCTAGTAACAATCTTTATTCTTCAACTTTTAATTCACTAGACTTATGAATTTTTTTTCTTATTATATTAAAATATATAATGATTCAATATGCTTTCTCTAGAATATGGTCTAGGAGTCGATTTCTTCTATGGGGATGTTTATAACTATGGAATTCTTATGTTGGAGTTGTTCACCGGAAGAAGACCTATTGATAGAATTTTTAAGGATGGCCTAAGCCTACATAAGTCTCAGAGAACTAGCAATTCCAAATCGAGTCATTGAAGTTATTGATCCAAACTTACAGCTACAAATTTAGGTTGAACAAAATGACACTCAATCAAGCAACATATGAATGTCAATTCAATTTTACAATTGAGCTTTTATGTTCTAAAGAATTAGCAAGAGAGAGAATAAGCATGGAAAATGTTACTTGAATTGCATTCAATAAGAGATTTGTATTTTGAAGTGGCTTAAAACAGATGACTAAATAGACATGAGTAAAATTATATTTAGGATTATATCACTATGTGCAATTTGGTTGTGACTATTTTAAAGTTTGCTAGGTATGTATAATAGATGGAACAATTAGCTTTATAAATACAATGAAATTCGTTAGAATGTATGAGATATGTAAAAAAATTCATTATGAGTAATTGAATAAAATTTCTAGTTTGATGTATGATGCATTTTACTTTAAAAATCAAGTTGTTTGATTAAGTGAGCAATTCAAAAAATTTGAACGTATCATATCTCCCCTAATAGATGCAAGTCTTAATTTTTGATAAACTTTTTATCATTTTATTATTTTATTTTCTATATTTTGTAAATGGCTTTGTTTTAGTGGAAAATATTTTCTAAAGGATGAATTTGATATTAAAGAAATTATAATTGTAATAACATTATATATTGAACTAAACTTGAACATGCAATAGATTATATGCCATAATCTTGTTGTCTTATTTTCTAGCATAAGAAAATATAAATTCAAACATCAACGAGATATTGTGTATCTATTCGTGATTTTAAAATCACACATATTATACATTATAAAATTAATAATTTTGTTGGATAATTTCATGATATAATATAACTCTTTATTGATTATTTGACAAATTTTATCTTTACATCTAAAAGAAGATGAAAAAATATCGATATATCAATTTCATTTTTTGGTTCACGGTCTATTGATTTTAAAATTCATAGAACGATCTTATAAATAAAGCCAAATTACTTAGAAATACACTTATGCATCCATTAATGACAATTGTAGTTAAGAAACATATCATGGCGGAGCTAGAAATTTTTGGTTCATGGTCTAAAAATATTATAAATTACTTGTTAAGTTTATAATTTATTTCTTTTAGTTGCATCATTTATATTTTATGATAAATTTAATTTGATAATTTTCTTGCATATATATAATTTTAAAATCATGTAAATTAGAACATAAAAAATACAATAATAAGGGATGAGATAAATTTTTTAGTAGAACTAAAAATTTTATCTAGCCAAAAATTTTAGTAGAAATAAAAATACAATAATAAGGTATAAATATTATAAAGTTTTAATGTCTTCAAAAAGAATAAAATTTAACTTAACTTATAATAGCTTATTAATTAATCATTAACAATATTGTATTAGATTAGAAAAATTAAGTTAAGTTAAATTAAAAATAATTTTAATTTAATAATATTTTCATCAATTATTTATAACAAATTATAAATTTTATTAAAATATAAAATTTATTTAAATAAAATAATATAATAGTTTAGTTAATTATTGATTAAAAACTAGGGTCTCTAGAAGTCTATCAATCTTGTCCATATAGATTACAATTTGGCTAGTCAATTGCTTGCATTATGAGTACTTGTAGACATACCTATATCTTATCTTATGTGCTCTTTTCATTAGTATCTCTTGGGTAAGGTGCACATAACTGACATACCAATATGTCACTCCTTGCACCACACTAATAGTAGGAAAATATCCAACCATATTTCCTTACCTTGATTTAATAACCTCCTTCAGCTCTGTAAGAGATTGCTAATAAATCTTTAGTAAGTTCTAGATATCCATATAAAAAGAATCTAGCATGAAAATAATGCACTTATTGATATGGCTATAATGATATCATGCAAGTCTATGTAGGACTTTCTATTATACATCCATCTATGCTATCTAAAGTGTATGTAAGTTTGTGCTCAAGCTTGCCCAATTTGAATGATATATTTAGATCATCTGCCTGGTGGTATACACAACATTTGTGACTAGGTGGCCACCTACTATGTCATCATAGTAATAAAGCCATCTTACATTCTACCCATGCCAACTACTACAAGACCTGACCAAGTACAACATTGCATATGCAAGTATACATATCATTTAAGCAATAAAGTAATGATAGAATATAGTTTCCATGAAGATTTAGAAAGCAAAATTTTGAATTAAGACAAGTTTCGATCTTTTGCTATGCCAATTTTATCCAACAAAGATGTAAATCAAGAGATATTTAAAAGAGCACAAATTATAAAAGTATTTTGAAAAATAAGCTTTTCTTAATTTTAAAAGTACACTTTAATTTATAAAATTTTGTTGATGCTATGTACTAAATAGATGTGAAAGTTTAGAAAATGTTGTTAATCAAGAGCTTGAATATTGCATCATCTATGTCAACTAAATAGATGTTAAAACTTTTAATATATCATTACAACTAAATCACTACCTTTTATTAGTTACATTTATATAATCTTATTAAAATTAAATGATTGTGTGACATTCATCTCTCTTAAAGATTACGGATTTGAAACATCATATGCCAAAGTATATTTAGTAAATCCAATTGATTTTCTTTATTATTCGGATAGGACTTCTCCTATATCTTTATATCACAATAGTTTTAACATTCCAATTGGCCAAATTGAATGTAAACACATATTAAGAAAAGTCAAAAAAAAAAATCATTGAAGCACAAATAATTTTCTTATATATTACTTACATCAAAGTAAATACACTACAATCAATACAAGATTTTGCATAAATTCATAACCTTAAGGGGCTATTTGGCTACAGGATTTGAGCAGAATTTAAGCGAATTAACTAAATTCAGCCAAATAGTATTTTGGACAAGTTGCTTTTGTATTCCCATTACAGCTTTCTAAGTTAATTCTAGATTTACTAAATCATGTCTATTGGTGGGTGGATTTATGGGATTCAGAGAAGCAGAAGCGCACGAAGAAGGGTGGGAGCAAAGATGAGGATTACCTTCCCGACGCCTCTTCTCTTTTAACAGCATAAAAGGGGTTAGTAGAAAGACGAGGGTTTTGAACGTGGAAATTTCAACCCATTCCTTTTCGAATTTTATTTTTTATTTTGATTTATTTTTAATTTAATTTTAAATTATTAAGATAATAATAAATTAATATATTTTTTAAATTAATTATAATTAATAAAATTAGATGTAATTATATAGACTTAATTCTTTATGATTAATTAATAGATTTATATTTAATTGAGATATTATATTTTAATAATTATATTTTAATTAATTTAAATATGATTATATTATTTTATGTAAACAAACTAAAAGAAAAATTATTTATTTCACTTGTTATATATTCTTAACTATTGTCTCAATACAAACAAGGATTACAAATATTTTTTTATTATTTAAGGACAAATGAGAAGACTATATTAATATAATTTTGATTCGATTATCTATCATATAATATTTATTATAGTTTCAATTTATATGTAATTTAAATATTATCATCTACATTCTTATTATTTAAAATTACCGCTTTTTTATTTATTTGTTTAATTTATCTTATTTTAATTTTATTTTATAATTAAAATAACCTCTAAATATTTATTATTTAATATTTAGAGATTATTCGAGATTGTTTGTCATTGTGTTACTCGGTGACATTTAATATGTGGAGAAAGCCAAATCAAAATATCCGTTGTAGCCAAAGTTGCTCCTTAATCTTTGCATTTTTCATGAGTATTAATTTGTTTAACTAATAATCAATTAGATATCCGTAATATTGATTTGGATGATCTTTTGAGATTAAGAGTTGCCCTCTCTTACAAAAGATGAAAGATCGAAGTATGATGAATTTTTATTCTTCTTATGTGTTCCTCGAGAGTAAGATTTTCTTCACCATATGGTGTGAATATAAAAGTCAGATTGTCAGCCATTGAAAAAATGTAAAGAGAATATTTTTCACAGAAAGTGTCAAATTGTTGGGTGCCGAAAAATCAGTTGTGGTAGAATAAAACTTTACGTCTTAGCCTTGTTGAGAAATCAAGCACACACACATATATTTGAAGAAAGAACGAGAAACTCTAGGATTTTTACGTGAAACTCAAAAAGAGGAAAAAATCACTCCCTATCCTAGTAAAATATTCCACTATATCTCGCTTTGGAGTACAAAGTTTAAGGTTTCCGATAACGGATTACAGTTGTATGTGAGAAAGCGATAACGAAAATCCCGATCAAGTAACAACAACTATGCACCGAGTTGGGTCAGAATCATTGGTGGCAACTGGATAGTGAATGATGGTCCGGTGATGATCTGGGAATATCGTGGTGGTACCGGCGGTGACCGGTAGGCCGTGGTCGGCGATGGTGAGGATAGGCGGTGGTGGCCGATGGCGATGATCGATGCCGGATCAACGCGCCTCACCATTGCCACCACCACCGCACCACCGACAAGCTATTATCGGCCATAATAATATTATATGAAAATTGGGAATGATGATAGCATTATACCTAACAATACTGCTGAGGAGCAACAAAGAAACCCAAAGAAAGCTCTTGGAGGAGATGGTGAAGTTCTCTTATGCCTTGTTGAGAATTATTATCTCTAATTTAATTTAGGAAACCTACAAAAAATATCATTAATTATTTTCTCTTAACATTTTATTTAGAATTCACATCAAACTTAGTACTACTTATTTCACAGACCTACTTTTGATCATATTGATTTGTCTCCTCTCAATAGTAAAGAGATTTTATTAAAAGAAATTGATCTACATGTGATAATTCATGTATATTTGTATAAGAAGTTTGAGACTGAATATTCAAAATTATTTAAGTAATTCGAAATGGACGGTGAAGGTTAAAAGAAGAAAAAGAATAATAATAATAATAATAAAGTATATAAAAATTATAAATATAATTGCTGCATGCTAGAAAACCTGTTGCGGTAGAGTGAAAGTTTACACCTTAGCCTTGTTGTGAAATACAGCACACACACAGGTATTTAAAGAGTGAACAAGAAACTCCATAAATTTTTATGTGGAAAAACCTCGAAAAGAAGGAAAAAACCATGAGGCCTAGCCCAGTAAGAATCTTCCACTATGTATTTGTTTCAGAGTACAAAATTTTCACGATAACGGGATTACATAATTGTATATGAGAAGAGCTGACAATGGGAATCCCAAAATCAAACAACAACAGCTATATAGTCAATGCTCGTTATAACAATTGCTAGTGGTAGTAGATAATGGTGAACAGTGAGGAACAGCCACTGACGATGAAGGTCATCATGATGTATACCGATGGAGATTGACGACGGCCAGATCGACGGCCCGGTCTAACCAACGAGTGGTCAACCGCAGTGGTGGTGCACGAGTATGCCCGGAGGATTTTCAAGCTTTAGAACTCTCTCTCTATCTCTTGTCCCCACCCTCATGTGAAGAATGAGGAGCTATTTATAGATTTGAGCGGACGCTTCAGTAAATACATGCAAAATCCAAACCACTCCTCCATGGATGACTCGTGATGATTCTCTTGATCATATGATGTATTTTGTGTTATTTAATGCTCAAATAAAGTCGTTATGAGATCTTGGGTTTGTTAGATCTGGCTCATCAAGATGCTCGATTTGACTATAAACACTTCATGTTTAAGAGTTGATTAAAAATAAGCGATTGATCTCGGTTAGTCTTGATTCAAAATAAGATTACTTTCAACATCAAGATTCGTGCTTCGACTAGTTGAATTTTTAGGGTCATATCAATTGCCCCCTTATTTTTGGATGATATTATCTCAATCATCCAAAAATATATACGTCAAATACTTGAAAATAATACATTCTTCAATGAAATTTGTGGATTCATCAACCATACATTTTGATAGAACAGCTTCTTCATGGGAGCACAAGATTATGATCAAAAAGCGAGGGCCAATATATGTGGATATGCGCAAGATTTTGAGTTATGGACCCATTCAAGATGATCATTTATGGCGCTGCTGCACGCGCAGACGCATGCCCACGGCAGGTGCATGCGCCATGCACGCACGCCTGTGTGGCACCGGGTTTGTTCGCGCAACATCGAGCTGAATGGGCTGGAGGTGTGGGCTAGCGGGTCGCGCAGTTCTTGTTTGCGGTTGGGAGTTTGAGTAGCGTAGAACGGCAGGAAAATGGGGGTTTGGGTCTCACAGAATGGTGGTAACGGGCGAGTCACTTAAAATGGTGAACGGCGGGCTGTAGGCAGGCGAGTGGACCACGTGCGCGCAGGGCAAGCGGGCCCATGAGGGTTTTTTTGTCGCTTTTGCCCATTTTGCCCGCCGCTCATTTTGGGGTTTGAGCTGCTTTGGTTTTGATGGTTTTGACCTTTTGGCCCTCAGAGGTCTATAAAACCCCTTAGGGCCATGGGGAAGGCACACTCTTCATATGCTTGGGTGTCCCTCTTCTTCTTAAGAGGAGGTCGCTGAGATCAAGGCCCGTTGTTCACCACGAGGCTTCGCTTTCCCTCGAAAGAGGCATCAACTACCCTTTCGACCGACCGGGTTTGAGGTGATCAAGGCCCGTAGTTCATAATGACGACTCGTTTTTTCCTCAAAGTGGCTCTAACCGCCTTGTTGGATGACCGGGTTTGAGACGCATCAAGGCTCATTGTTCATATAAGTGAGGCTCCAATTTTTCTTGAAAGAGATGTCAACCCTCGCCGACCACCGTTTGGAGGTGATGATCGGCGACGATAACCAGCGACGGTGATGCTGGGCGGTGGCGGCCGGCATAGTAGCAGGCGGGGATGACCGGCGATGATGGAGGTGACCATCGAAGATGGCCAGTGATGATGGTGGTGACCCACAGAGATTGCCGGCGATGATGGTGGTGAGCCGCAGAGATTGGCGAAGCACGCGGGTGGACGGGTGGTAAAGCAACTGGGCGATGGTAGTCGATGGTGGCGACCGGGCGTAAATGGGAAGACCAATGATGGTGGTGATAAAGATATAATATGTATATATTGATAGATTTTGGTAAGTGAAAATGGTAAATGGGGTTAAAATTAAAATGATAGTAAAATTGAATTAAATGGATGACAATTACTCATGGTGGTTACAAATGGAAGATTCGATTTGATAACTTGTATAATTAGTAACCAGCGACGGTGATGATTTTGACCATTCAGGTTGTTTTTCGAGTGTTAATAACGTTAACTATGTGGAAGAAGTTGAATTGAATAGAGATTTTGACCCATAGGTTGTTTGTCAAAGTGTTACCCATTGAATTTAATTGAAGATAAGTCCATCAAGGACCTTTTGACCTATTATTTTTTAAGTCTATCGATGACGTTAATGTAGGTTGAATTAATCCGAGGATTTTGACCATCCAAATTTAGTGGTGTTTATGACGAATGTATGGAAGAGGTCAATTGAATCACCTAAAGATTTTGACCTTAGGTTGTTTGTCAAGTTATTATGATGTTAACATGGAAAATTTCTTAAGTCCACCAAGGATTTACCTATCCTATTATTTGTAGAGTCTTTGCTTATAAACTGTATGGAAGAAATTGAAAAGGATTTTGACCTATTAATTATTTGTCTTTAATGACATTGGAAGAGGTCAATTGAATCTTCGATTTTGATATCATTGTTTTTAAATGTTATGACGTTAACCGCATGAAAGGTCAAGTCCAACGACCCAATTATTGTGTGAGATCTATTAATTTAATCGTGGAAGATTAATTAATAATTTATATTATTGTTTTCAATAAAATGTAAAATTTTGATTATTTTTGTCGGTGTTTTATATGTTAACTTATGGAAGAGATAATTGAATGCTGATTTTTTGATATATTGTTTATTTAAAATTATTTGATGATTTAACTTGTATAAATAATCAAAACATCCATTGTGGTTGTAGCCAAAGTTGCTCTTAATTGGTCTTTTATTGTTATATTGATTGCTTATAATATAATCAATTAGAAATATTGATTTGGATAATCTTTTGAGATTAAGAGTTGACACTCGCTTACAAAAATCAAGGAATGAAGTTTGATGAATTTCATTCTTATTGCACTCTTTAAATTTGAAATTCTCCAACTGATGGTGGTTTTCATCTTGTTAGAAACTTATCATACAAGATGAAATAATAAATTGTTATTTATAATAAAAATTAATTATGAAGAAAATAATAGAGTGAAAGTTATGCCATTTTGTTAATCCAAAGACAATATGTGTATTTAAAGAGTGAACAAGAAAACTCTAGAAAGTTTTAATGGAAACCTTGAAAGAGGAAACGAGGCCTAGCAGTAAGAATCTTCCACTATGTATTTGTTTGAGTACAAAAATTTTCAAACGATTACATATGTATATAAAAATGGAATCTCAAATCGATAACAAGCCATATAGTCAATGCTCGTTGTAACATAATATGGTAGATGATGGTATACACGGGGAAAGCATCCACCAAGGACGCCATGATAGAATCATAATGGATGATTGCTATCAATGGTGGCAACACCTGGTGGTTTAAAACCAACGGGTGGTGAACACGAGTGGTTAACGACATGCGAGGATTTTGCTTGAGCTCTCTCTGCTTTTGCCTCCCCCACCCCTCATAATGAGCATTTATGAGGAGGGTATTAAATATATGCAAAATCAACCACTCCATGATGACTCATGATGATCCTCTTGATCATATGATATATTTTGTGTATTTGAATGCTCAAAAGAATAAGATTCTTGTATCAAGATACATGTGAATATTAAAAAATTATCTAACTAATTTGAAATGTGCAAGGAAGGTTAAAAGAAGAAAAAAAATAATAATAATAACAATAATAAAGTATATAAAAATTATAAATATAATATTCAACTTAAATTGAATTAAATTTATTTTATATACATTTCTAGTTAAAATTAGTTTAATCATATAATTAAAAAAAAGTGTGTTTTGCTAACATTGATGATATAAAAACATATATAATAGTTCAGAAAAAAATCTCTTAGGCTAAAAAAATGAACATAAACAAAAAAAGAAAGATAATAAATGTATAAAAAATGGTAGCATTTTGAAATAAATTAGACTAAATTGATGTTTTAAATATATAGATAATATACATATAAATAGCTGTAATTATAATTACTTTTCTATTATGAGAGTTGATTTTTTTTGAGTTAAAAAAAATATGTTACTTTTAAATCAATATTAAATAATGATTATAAATATTGGAATGATTTCTCTTAATGAGAAGACAAACGAAGATGAATATAAATTGATAGAAATTATTACATTAATCTGAATTAGAATTAATGCTATAATGAGAAAAAAATAGGAAATAAAAAATCGGATATTTATTTTATTAAGTGAGAAAATATAAAAAAAGTAAAATACATATTTGTTTGATGTAAAATATAAATTGATAGAAAAATATTCCTGAAAAAATATATACAAAAGAGAAAAAATTCAATAAATTTATTTGAAAACTAAAGTGCAAATCATATATTGCTTTATAACACATAAAAATAAAATTATAAAATCCTCACATTCATACTAACCTGTGATTATAAGTATTGGAAGAATCTCTTAACAGGACAAATGAAGAAGTAAATTATTACTGAATTTTATATATATATTCACCATATATATACATATATTTCTATATATATGTATATATATATATATATATATATATATATATATATATATATATATATATATATATATGACATAAAATTTCACAATAAGCAATCTAATCTGTCAAAATAATCTAATCCCAATGAAACTAACCCAAATCAAGCAGCTTAAAATATCATTGGAATCTTTGGGATATCGCCTCAAATAAAGTGTTTATGATCAAATTGAGCATCTTGTCGAGTGATCTAACAAGCCAAGATCTCTTGATTCGACTTCATTTGAGCATTTAAATACTTAAAATACATGAGATGATCCAAAGAATCATTTTGAGCCGCCTAATGGAGTGTTTTGAGATTTTGACTACAATGACCAAAATGCCCTCTCGTAATCCTATAAAGGACCTCATTCTTCTCATGAATGGGGAAAGAGGCCAAAAGGGAAGAGGGAACTCGAGGCTTGATGAACCTCCAAGCATAATACTATAAAATCACCACACCGCCACCGAATCATCATCGCCATCGTTGGTCACCATAACTACCACTTATCGTGTGACCACCGTCATTGGTCACCGCTTATAATACCTCTCCGACCATCGTCTACAATATTGGTCATCTTCATTCTAAAGATCATCACCGACACCACTACTAACCATAAATGCACTCAATTACTATTATTTTGTCACATTGCCATGGACTTACCGCCACCACCCGACAGCGGACATCAATAATGTATTCACTATCGTACATAATGACTATTAGAGAACTTTTGTATAGCTATATTGTCACCTAATTTAGATTTATCGATTTCTTACATACAACTAATCTATCAAAAAAAAAATTTAAACTTTGTACTTCAAAAATAGATATAAAGTAGAATATTTTATGCTAGTTCAATGATTTTCTCCCACTTTTGGTTTTTCCATGTAAAAAAATCCTTGAGTTTCTCGCTCTTCAAATATTTGTGTGTGTGCAATTTTAAAGGCTATAAAATTATATTCTAAATTTTCTAGCATAATATATATGTATATATATTATAACTTGATGATTTATTATCATAAGGAGGTCTTTAAAGTCTAAAAAATTCTCAAATTTTACATTATTTAGAATCATTATAAGGTTTATACTTCACCTTGTCATATATCATTTCAAATTAGCAAACAAAAAATTAATTTTAAAGCAAACAAAAATGTTTACTAATATAAGGGTTAATTATAGGAAAGGGAGAGTGAAAATTACCTAAAATTTTAGAAATTCTCATGCACGCAAAAAAAAATCATGTATTAGCTAAATTTATGAGTGTCACTTATTATTTTCTTCATAAAGTTGTTGCATATTAATTTAGATTAGGTGTAAGTTCTTTAGCTTGACCATAGGATACACTAAACATTAATGTATTTTAATAATTAATATGAATTACTCATTGAATATAAAATTAATTTTAATAAATTTATCTTTATTAGACTTAAATATTCTGAGAGTAATTAAAAAAAAAATTCAAAGATTGTAATACTTGCATTTCTCTATCAACATGCTTTTAGGAGAGTTGTCAGCTTCTTTTTGAAATCTTTCATCAATATACTTATTCAAAGATGATAGAACAATTTTGAAGGCATCATTCCAACTACTTTTGGAGACAACCTTCCTAATCTTCATAACAATTTCAAAGGGCCAATTCTAGCTTCATTACCTAATGCTTCTAATTTGAACATCATTGATTTGGGCATCAATAACTTTAATGGAATAATTTCTTTTGGACTTGGAAGGTTGAGACTTCTTACAATATTAAGGTTAGTGGCGAATCACCTTGAAGCAAGTGATCATAATAGTTGGAGATTCATGGATGCCCTCATAAACAACTCACAATTAGAGATATTGTTCTTGGACTATAAAAGCTCAATGGAATTTTACCCATAGCTAACCTTTCAACTAAGATTCAAAAGCTAAGAATTAGTTCAAACCAAATATCTAGAAGCATTCCAATATGGGATTGGCAATCTCATAAATTTGGTAGTTCTAGTTCTTGAATTAATAAAAAAAAGTTGAAATGCAAGTCTAACAGAATAATATCAAAATTTGTATTTCATAAGAACCTAAATTCTTTTATGAAAAAAATATAATAAAAAATAACTAACATCTACAATTTGATATCATATTTTTGAAAAGCTTTATTAACTAAGTGTAAACCCGATTATTATAATACCAAATCTAATATTTATTTGTATATCATATTATTAATAATATTGGTAATAATAAAGTATATGTATTCTATCAATACCTTTGTATTCTTATGTATCCAAGTTCATACATCTTAGATCATAAATTTGTGCATAAAAAATCAAATCACATATTCATCCATATAAACGGTGTGACATTGTAATCTTCGTATAAATAATTTGATGTAGTGAAGTTGATAGTCCACTAATAAATTTGTAAAATTAATAAAAGAAGTAGTTTTAAATTAGATATTTAATCAGTAAGTGATTGTACATGCAAATAAAAGTAAAATACATACCTTTTGATGTAAAATATAAATTGATAGAAAATATTCTTGATAAAAATTCAATGAATTTTATTTTATAATTAAATGGTATAAATATTATAATTATAAGTTTTATAATTAAAATGAATTAATTTAAAAATTTAATTAACATTTATAAATGTTAAATAAATGGAGATTCTATCATAAATAAAAAATTTGTTATCAATACTTAATACATAAAGAGTTAATTAAATATCCCAACTTTGAAAAATATATATTAATGATTAAATATAAGAAAATTTGAAGATGATTAGATTAACTTTTATAAGGATTTTGATAACTTGTAGGTAGTGATAAGAAATAAATTAAGAAAATTTAATTTAAATATATTATCACTTTAACCAAAAAATATTTATTATTTTCTATTGAATACAAATAATAAATTAGATAAAATGAGAGTTAATAAGTGAACATATATTACAAAAATAAATATAATAAAATTCTTAAATGACCAATATGAATGTTAATTTAAAATATAATCAAGTGAAGGTTAATATATTTTAAATTATTATATAGTTGAACATGAAGAACATACATACATACATACATATATATATATATATATATACATATATATATATATATATATATATATATATATATATATATATATATATATATATATATATATATATATATATATATATATATATATATATATAGGTTTTGACGTTTTAATAATTTATATTTAAAATTTTGAATAATAATAAATATATTTTGTATTAATATCAATTTAATGAATCATCACATTGAGTCATGGTTGACTCTAATCGCAAGCATTTATTAGATTTAACTCAAATTTATTTATAATTCAAGTTGGCTTAATCACATCTTTAATAAAATTCCAACTAAAGTCCAGTTAATGAAAGGACTTGAATTCTTTTAATATCCCAAAAGAACATCATTTTTATTAAAATCGTATTAATCTCATTCATCTATATCCGTCTTAAAAATTTTATTATATTAACTTTATATTATGATTCAAAATAAATTATGTTTAAAAATAATAATTATTTTCTTAAAAAATACTAAAAATATCTAAAAAATTATTTTGAGTATTTTTTGAAAATAATATGATTTCATTTTTAATAATAAGTTATTAAAACATTTTAAAATATATAAAAAAATTTAAAATTTTAAATATCATTAACAAAAAAAAAATTGATCGCAAATAACACCTAAGAATTATATGAAAATAAGTCTTTCAAAAATTAATTAGAAAGAGTGCCCGCAATTTTATATTAAAATTACCTTTACAATTTTATTGATTTGAAGTCAAAAGATCATAAAGTTATTAATATATGCTATGCTAAACTGAATTAAAATTAATTAGAAATTACGGTAAATTTTAAAATAATTAATGTAAACTCATTAATTATTTATAATTAACTTCATTAATTTATTTTTTAGAATTTATTATATATATATGGCTAGAATTGAAATCATGAAATCAATTTGAATATAAAATGAAAAGCTAACATTTACTATTAGAAGAAACACAAGCCATTTTTAATAGTAGAGTAGTAGTATATATATATATATATATATATATATATATATATATATATATATATATATATGTGTGTGTGTGTGTGTGTGTGTGTGTGTATGTGTATATATATATATAGAATGTGTTATAAATGTAAATATTTTGGGTGTCAAAGGTATAAATATTTAAGAATTATGGTATGTGTTATGTATGTGAATCTTTCATTATGGTATGTGTTATGTATCTGATTCTTGTATCCATATTGTACTTTAATTATAGAAAAACAAATCATATGAAGCACTCTTCCAATATAAAAATCATAGTAAATGTATATCCAAAGGATTCTTATTTAGAACTAATGAGAGCGACTAATCACTTCTCACCTATCAATCTATTTGGAATTGGAGAATATGGTTCGTACAAAAGCTCTTTAGAGAATTATAGATACACAATTGTGGCATCAAAGTCTTTAACCTTCAACAACAAGGAGCTTATAATGCCTTCCTAGCTGAGTCTGAGGCTTTGAGGTGCATCAGACATCAAAATCTAGTAAAGATTATTATCGTTGTGTGGGCATTGATTCTAAAGGCAATGACTTCATGTCTATAGCCTTTGAATTCATGATAAATGGTAATTTAGATACATTGTTACATACTAAGGATATAGAGCATCTTGACCTAATCAAGAGATTAGACATAGCCATAAACAATGCCAATGCACTTTGTTACCTTCATCATGAGTGTGCAACACCAAATTTTCATTGTGATTTGAAGCCAAGTAACGTCCTTCTTGATGGTGACATGGTTGCTCATGCGGGTGATTTTGGCCTTGCTAGTCTTTTGCATGGAACTATGATCAATCTACTAAGTTACTCTATTCATAGCACTCCTATGATAAGAGGAACCATTGGATATGTTGGTCCTACTAATAATCTTTATTTTTCATCCATCATTTTTTTTTGCAACTATGAATTTCTTTTTTCTTATTATATTGAAATTCCTGAATCAAGATGGTTGCATTCTAGAATATGGTTTAGGGAGTCAAGTTTCTACCATTGGGGATGTTTATAGCTATGGAATTCTCCTCTTAGAGTTGTTCACTAGGAGGAGACTTGTGGACAAAATTTTTAAGGATAGCTTAAACGTGCATAAGTTTGTAGAAATGGCAATTCTAGATCAAGTCATGGAAGTTATTGATCCAAATATACAGTTATAATTTCGTGGATGCGGTGTGGCATTTGATCACGGAGCACAACTTATGATTGTTTGACTTCAATTTTATAGTTGAGCCTTTTATGTTAGAAAGAGTTTGCAAAGGAGAGAATAACTATGACAGATATTGTAGTAGAATTGCATTCAATAAAATAAGTACATTCTAAAGCTAGCTTACAGTGCAATAGACCATAAAATAGAAATGAGTAAAAATCATAATTTAGATAAAATCATTATTTGTAATTCAATTTGACTAATTCTAAGGTTTGTTGCCTCTCTAAAATAAATGGAAAATTTTACTTCATAATTACAATGAGGTGTCCATTGTGCTCTTTATACAATAATGTCATTTATAACTTTGTGGGTAAAGTGTGCCATTTTGGATGAAATGCCATATTCTAAAATTAATGCTTTGTAAAACATAGATTTTTTTAATCTCTAAAAAATTCAAAGAGTTTGTTTTGAAAGATTAGGGTTTTAGAAATTTATTGTCTATTTGAGATGCAACCACTTGAAATTGTGTGCGCTATAGGATCTATTCTAGTATGTGAAGTCTAATGTAAAAGGACCATTGTTCAATTGCTAATTGATGCAGTGATAGATTCTAAATATGAAATCTTTTTTGAATAATTTGATACCAAAAATTTGGTTATGCCACATTTCACATTTGAATTAGATTTTATTTCAACTCTTCTAACTCAACCCATTAAAACAAGTGGGGAATATTAATTTAAACGAAATCTAAAGTGCACACAAGTAATTAAGGTTATGGTGAAGGAAAGATTTAACACTTGACGTAAGAGTATTGCTTTTGCAAATACAAAGTTTACCCTATCACGATAGCATATGAAAATTCAACACATTAATCACCACATAAACATGAATATATGCAAATGCAACCAAAGAGCAAGAGTACACAAATATATATTAATGTGGTTCACTCCAATAACCTATATCCACAACCATATCACTCTCTTGAGAAATTTATTGTCCTCTCTATACATGATGTACATCAAGAATCATTACATCTTCCTACTCTTCTATATAATTGATGAGTAGTACATCACCATCCTTTTCTTAAAGGAGTAGAATAATTGATTTTCTTATCTTTACGTCAACTCAACATAATGGATTGAAGAATTTTTTGCATATTTTGAATAAATATGCTTTTCAAACATGGAGTGATAATTAATTGCGTAACTATTTTATTAAATAATGATATGAGTTAGTGTATATTTGATGTAGAACTATATATGATTATTTGCATTATTAGAGATTATATTTTACTTCAAGAATAATTGAGAAGTGTATTAAAATATTTGCAAGATATAGAAGGACCAACCATGAAAATCTAATAAAGAGCCCAAAAATATCAAGATAAAGATCTGAGCAATGGAAGGTTCAATTATAAAATCCAACTGTCCAAGCAATAGACCAATCAAGGCTCATTACAAGAGTCCAATCAAGAAGAAATATTTAAATATTGAATTTTATTTCTAAAATTTTAGATTTATATTCTAGAAGTTGTAAATTTTGATTTTGAGAATATTTATGGGTGGTAATTACTAAAATAATGAAAGATAACGACTTGAGGGAAGGTGGTTGACACCTTCCTCTATTATTGACCACTTACTCTCTCTCCCCAAACTTTTCTCAACCCTTTTGTTTTTAATGGTGGTCATTGTAATCTTTCTAAGGCTATCTTGTAATGAAACTTTTTCAACTTTGTAATGATAAAACTAATTTGGAGAATTTCTTTCTTTATGTTAATTCTTAGTGGTTTAACTTTATTTTGAGGAGGATTGATCTTTATCTTGTAAGAACCTCTAATCCTATTTCAAAATTTCTCCTAAATCATTCTCGCATCTCCTCCAATATCCTAATTACTCTATAAATCGAACCATCTATCATCAAAGTCCTTGACTCCACTCTAAAACCTTCTTGAAAGCTCAATTTAAACTAGGTAGTGCAATCTAATCTTGATATTTTCACCATTATAATGCTTTAAACCTTAGTGAATTCCAAATGCTTCAAATTATAAGTTCACATCTTATGTTAACTATCCACCATCATTCCCCCACATTTAGATTACTTTAAGTCTTTTTTCAAAAAGAGATGATAAAGATCAACCCAAATTAACTGATTTGTACTATCATTGCTTGTCTAAAATTGCACAATAAAATCCCACCTTAACACTCTCAATGCTTTTTTAAAAAATGCAATGAAGCTCACATGATGTGAGGCTTACACCTCAAAGCATGCCTCACCACAAATTTTGTGAGGCATGTGATTTTATATCTATATTTAAAAAACTTAACTATAAGTTTCAATTACTCAAATAACACATACAACACATGCAACTAGTATCATGATAGATAGTAATCATGTGCATTTTCTCTCGTGCCCTCTCCTCTCTTCATGCATTGTTTTGGCCCCCACCACCAATATCATTACTTATGATGCTTTTACTTTGATATTAGATAATTGGAGGGAGAGAGAAACTTATTATTTTAAACTTATTTTAAATTATTGTTATTAGCTCTTACTTTGATATCGTATATTAGTTCGATGTTAGTATAAGAGTTCTTATTCCATGATTGATGTCAAGATATTACTATGTTACTTGACTTATTACTTTCTACTATATTAAGATATTAGTATATTGCATTTTAATATGTTAATAATTTAGAATATTAATATATCATTTCTTGCTTTCTACTTTGAAGTTTGTACAATACTTCTTACGCACAATTAATTGATTTTGAGGGTTACCTCAAAATACCTTGAGGCTGACACCTTGTCTCACGAATGAAAAATGCCTCAATACTCAATTGTGCAATTTTAAACTTCACCAAAGATTGGTCTTATCTTTACTAAATCACTCAAAGTCCTTCCTCATTTTGGTACAAAAGTCTAGATCACAAGTTAACATCTTAAGCTAACCATAATCATAAACTTTAGCCATTCACACTATTAAAAAAGTCATTTCCTAAAGTGATATTTTAAATTAGCCCAAACTAGCCTAAGCTTGGCTAGTCTTGCCACTCCTACTAAATCCATTTAATTCAATCATCCCTCCACTAAAAATTATCTATCACTCCTCAATACCTTAAATTAAAGTATCATATTCATTTTTAATTAGTAATTCTCACCAAAGTCTACTACCACCACCATCAGTGTCTATATTTGAGGATGTCACCTAACTATTATATGAATTTAAGAAATGTGCCTTGATGGATTTTTTTAATGAATTACCTCCACTTATGGGCATGCAATATGCCTTTGATTTGATTCCTTGATCACAATTTCTTAGCTTGCCACATTATAAAATTGATATAACTGATTAGATCATTTTTTTTTTTTTTGCAAAGATTGATTTGATGAATTGTTTCTATCATGCAAGATTTGTAAAGAGTGATGAATAGAATACATTTAAGCTAAAGATGATATATATAAATGAATAGTAATGCCTTTTAGATTGACAAAACATTGAACATTTTATGAGAATCATGCTATAGTTGGACCTTTTATTGAAAAATTTGTAATTATACACCTTTATACCGGTAAAAAATTGCAGATCCGAGTGTTGAGGAATCATATTGAAAATTTGGATATTTTGATTGGTGGAGATTGTACATCTCCTTTGCATTTTATGGTGGATTCACTCTATTGTTTTTGCTCGGTTTTTTGAGGGTCTTGTCCCTGGATGTTATAAGAAAAATATTTTGATGGTTTGGAAGGGAATTTCCTTCATGCTGGGTGGGCCTTGGCTGGCTGTTTACCATCCATTGCTGCTATTCAGAGTGCTTCCTAAGACTCCTTTGGGTGACACTATTAACTGCTACAACAATCCAAGGTAAGAACAGATTTTCAGGATATATGGGTTATCTTGGCTGCCGGAAAAAAGTTTATATCCTATCATTTTTTTGAAATATGCTTGAAGTTGGATATCATTTGTTACTTGGTGATGATGTGGTTGTGGCATTATTCTACTCGGGAAGGGATTGTTTCCTTTGTTCTGGAAGTTTGGGTGAATGCCGATTGCCCTATTGCCTTTCTCGCTTTTTTGGCCGCTTGTTCGCTCTTATTATATAGTTTTGGATTGAATGGTGGGTTTTCTATCAATAAAAGATGAAATTGTTTGTTTCTTTGGTGTTGGATATGTTTCCCTTTGGATGGGGATTTTGAGGTCGCTTGAGATTGTATTTCGGTTAAATGTGTACTGCCTATGTCGTGTATTTGGCTATTTCGTTATGTTCATGCGGATTATGGGTGAATTGGTGGGTTTTAGCTTTGTCTATTATTATCTGCTTCTAGGGTGGCTTAAAAAGCCTAAGAGTACTAAATCTATCTAAAAATAATTTGATAGGATAAATTCCAAAAGCTTTGGGAATGTTGAGGATTGAATACATAAATATTTCATTCAATCATCTTGTTGGTGAAGTCCTTAGTTAGGGGATCTATCTGAATGCAACAATAGTATCCTTGCAAGTAAATGATGGGCTTTGTGGTGGAGTATTAGACTTTCATGTTTTTGCATGTCTCGATATAAGTTCATATAAAAAGAGAAGAGAACTACAATTATCACTATTAGCAATCCTTTTACCAACTATTGTACCATTCTCTTTGATCATCTTCTCCATATTATGCCTTAAGTACGAAGAAGAAATCTTTTAAAGGTTTCTACCAATCCAAAATTCATGGAAGATTTCATCCAAAAGTTTCTTTTCTAGAATTGGTGGGAGCAACTAACGGGTTCTCCCGCCAATCTACTTGGAATTGGAAAAATGGTTCAGTACAAAGGCTCATTAAACAATTATGGATACACAATTGTGGCTATCAAGACTTTAACCTTCAATAATGAGGAGCTTCCAAAGCCTTAGAATGAATGTGAGGCACTACATCACACATTGAAATCTAGTATAGATTATTACTTGTTGTGTGGACATCAATTCAAAAGACAATGATTTCATGGCTATAGTCTTTGAATTCATGGAAACAGGAGATTTAGATACATGGTTACATACTGAGGATATTGAGCATTTAGACTTTGCTACCTTTACCATGAGTGTGTCACTGTTATAAGAGATTATACAAAGCCATAAACATCGCCAATGCACTTTGCTACCTTCATCATGAGTGTGAAACACCAATTATTCATTGTGATTTAAAGCCAAGAAATGTCCTTCTTGATGGTGACATGGTTGCTCATGTGGGAGATCCACAGAGCTATATACAATCCACTAAGTGACTCAGATCATAATACTCCTGTGATAAGAGGAACCATTAGGTATGCTGCTCCTAGTAACAATCTTTATTCTTCAACTTTTAATTCACTAGACTTATGAATTTTTTTTTTATTATATTAAAATATATAATGATTCAATATGCTTTCGCTCTAGAATATGGTCTAGGAGTCGATTTCTTCTATGGGGGATGTTTATAACTATGGAATTCTTATGTTGGAGTTGTTCACTGGAAGAAGACCTATTGATAGAATTTTTAAGGATGGCCTAAACCTACATAAGTCTGTAGAACTAGCAATTCCAAATCGAGTCATTGAAGTTATTGATCCAAACTTACAGCTACAAATTTAGGTTGAACCCAAAATGACACTCAATCAAGCAAAGGTAACATATATGAATTCAATTTTACAATTGAGCTTTTTATGTTCTAAAGAATTAGCAAGAGAGAGAATAAGCATGGAAAATGTTACAGCGGAATTGCATTCATTAAGAGATTTGTATTTTGAAGCTGGCTTATAGTGCAACAGATGACGAAATAGACATGAGTAAAAATTATATTTAGGATTATATCACTATGTGCAATTTGGTTGTGACTATTTTTAAAGTTTGCTAGGTATGTATAATAGATGGAACAATTAGCTTTATAAATACAATGAAATTCGTTAGGAATGTATGAGATATGTAAAAAAATTCATTATGAGTAATTGAATAAAATTTCTAGTTTGATGTATGATGCATTTTACTTTAAAAATCAAGTTGTTTGATTAAGTGAGCAATTCAAAAAAATTTGAACGTATCATATCTCCCCTAATAGATGCAAGTCTTAATTTTTGATAAACTTTTTATCATTTTATTATTTTATTTTCTATATTTTGTAAATGGCTTTGTTTTTGGAAAATATTTTCTAAAGGATGAATTTGATATTAAAGAAATTATAATTGTAATAACATTATATATTTGAACTAAACTTGAACATGCAATAGATTATATGCCATAATCTTGTTGTCTTATTTTCTAGCATAAGAAAATATAAATTCAAACATCAACTGAGATATTGTGTATCTATTCGTGATTTTAAAATCACACATATTATACATTATAAAATTAATAATTTTGTTGGATAATTTCATGATATAATATAACTCTTTATTGATTATTTGACAAATTTTATCTTTACATTTAAAAAGAAGATGAAAAAAATATACTGATATCAATTTCATTTTTGGTTCACGGTCTATTGATTTTAAAATTCATAGAACGATCTTATAAATAAAGCCAAATTACTTAGAAATACACTTATGCATCCATTAATGACAATTGTAGTTAAGAAACATATCATGGCGGAGCTAGAAATTTTTGGTTCATGGTCTAAAAATATTATATATTACTTGTTAAGTTTATAATTTATTTCTTTTAGTTGCATCATTTATATTTTATGATAAATTTAATTCTGATAATTTTCTGTGTATATATATATAATTTTAAAATCATGTAAATTAGAACATAAAAATACAATAATAAGGGATGAGATAAATTTTTTAGTAGAACTAAAAATTTTATCTAGCCAAAAATTTTAGTAGAAATAAAAATACAAATAAGGTATAAATATTATAAAGTTTTAATGTCTTCAAAAGAATAAAATTTAACTTAACTTATAATAGCTTATTAATTAATCATTAACAATATTGTATTAGATTAGAAAAATTAAGTTAAGTTAAATTAAAAAATAATTTTAATAATATTTTCATCAATTATTTATAAAAAATTATAAATTTTATTAAAATATAAAATTTATTTATATAAAATAATATAATAGTTTAGTTAATTATTGATTAAAAACTAGGGTCTCTAGAAGTCTATCAATCTTGTCCATATAGATTACAATTTGGCTAGTCAATTGCTTGCATTATGAGTACTTGTAGACATACCTATATCTTATCTTATGTGCTCTTTTCATTAGTATCTCTTGGGTAAGGTGCACATAATCTGCACATACCAATATGTCACTTGCACCACACTAATAGTAGGTATATCTAACCATATTTCCTTACCTTGATTTAATAACCTCCTTCATGTAAGAGATTGCTAATAAATCTTTAGTAAGTGATATCCGTATAAAAAAAGAATCTAGCATGAAAATAATGCACTTATTGATATGGCTATAATGATATCATACAAGTCTATGTAGGACTTTCTATTATACATCCATCTATGCTATCTAAAGTGTATGTAAGTTTGTGCTCAAGCTTGCCCAATTTGAATGATATATTTAGATCATCTGCCTGGTGGTATACACAACATTTGTGACTAGGTGGCCACCTACTATGTCATCATAGTAATAAATCCATCACTCTTACATTCTACCCATGCCAACTACTACAAGACCTACTGACCAGTACAACATTGCATATGCAAGTATACATATCATTTAAGCAATAAAGTAATGATAGAATATAGTTTCCAAGATGATTTAGAAAGCAAAATTTTGAATTAAGACAAGTTTCGATCTTTTGCTATGCCAATTTTTATCCAACAAAGATGTAAATCAAGAGATATTTAAAAGAGCACAAATTATAAAAAGTATTTTTGGAAAATAAGCTTTTTCTTAATTTTAAAAAAGTACACTTTTAATTTAAAAAAATTTTTGTTGATGCTATGTACTAAATAGATGTGAAAGTTTAGAAAATGTTGTTAATCAAGAGCTTGAATATTGCATCATCTATGTCAACTAAATAGATGTTAAAACTTTTAATATATCATTACAACTAAATCACTACCTTTTATTAGTTACATTTATATAATCTTATTAAAATTAAATGATTGTGTGACATTCATCTCTTAAAGATTACGGATTTGAAAACATATTCCAAAGTATATTTAGTAAATCCAATTGATTTTCTTTATTATTCGGATAGGACTTCTCCTATATCTTTATATCACAATAGTTTTAACATTCCAATTGGCCAAATGTAAACACATATTAAGAAAAGTCAAAAAAAAAATCATTGAAGCACAAATAATTTTCTTATATATTACTTACATCAAAGTAAATACACTACAATCAATACAAGATTTTGCATAATCATAACCTTAAGGGGCTATTTACAGATTTGAGAGAATTTAAGCCGGAATTAACAAATTCAGCCAAATAGTATTTTTGGACAAGTTAAATCCGCTGCTTTTGTATTCCCATTACAGCCGCTTTCGCAAGTTAATTCTAGATTTACTAAATCATGTCTATTGGTGGGTGGATTTATGGGATTCAGAATGCATAAGAAGGGTGGGAGCAAAGATGAGGATTACCTTACGCTCCTTCTCTTTCAAATGCAAAAGGGTTAGTAGATAGGGTTTTGAACGCGGAAATTTCAACCCATTCCTTTTCAATTTTTATTTTTATTTTGATTTATTTTTAATTTAATTTTAAATTATTAAGATAATAATAAATTAATATATTATTTTAAATTAATTATAATAAAATTAGATGTAATTATATAGACTTAATTTTTATGATTAATTAATAGATTTATATTTAATTGAGATATTATATTTTAATAATTATATTTTAATTAATTTAAATATGATTATATTATTTTATGTAAACAAACTAAAAGAAAGAATTATTTATATCACTTGTTATATATTCTTAACTATTGTCTCAATACAAACAAGGATTACAAATATTTTTTTTATTATTTAAGGACAAATGAGAAGACTATATTAATATAATTTTGATTCATTATCTATCATATAATATTTATTATAGTTTCAATTTATATGTAATTTAAATATTATCATCTACATTCTTATTATTTAAAATTACGGCTTTCGCTTTTATTTATTTGTTTAATCTTATTTTAATTTTATTTTATAATTAAAATAACCTCTAAATATTTATTATTTAATATTTAGAGATTATTAGATTGTTTGTCATAGTGTTACTCGTGACATTTAATATGTGAGAAAGCCAATCAAAAAAATATCCATTGTAGCCAAGTTGCTTTAATCTTTGCATTTTCATGAGTATTACGATTTTTTCTAAACTAATAATCAATTAGATATCAATATTGATTTGGATGATCTTTTGAGATTAAGAGTTGCCCAATCTTTACAAAAGATGAAAGATCAGTATGATGAATTTTATTCTTATGTTCCTCGAGAGTAAGATTTTCTTCACCATAATCAATATAAAGTCATACCATTGCAAAAATGTAAAGAGAATATTTTTCATTAAAGTGTCAAATTAAAATAATTGTGGTAGAATAAAACTTTACGCCTTAGCCTTGTTGAGAAATCTAACACACACATATATATTTGAAGATAGAACGAGAAACTCCAGGATTTTTACGTGAAAAATCAAAAAAAAAAATCATGACCTATCCTAGTAAAAAAAATATTCCACTATATCTTTAGTACAAAGTTTAAGGTTTATAACAATTACAGAGTTGTATTGTGAGAAATATAATTAAAATCTAATCGTAACAAATATATTTAATTAATTGTATAATTATAAAATTAATAGTGAATTATTTAATTAATGATCTAAATATATTAATAATGGTGACCGTTTTAATGAGATAATGGTTAATGATGATCGATTTTATCAATTTTTCACCATTAAAAATAGATATAATACCTATTATTTAATATTATATGAAAATTGGGAATGATGAAAGATACCTAACAATACTAAGCAACAAGAAACCCAAAGAAAGCTCAGGAGATGGTGAAGTTCTCACGCCTTGTTGAGAATTATTATCTCTAATTTAATTTAGAAACCTACAAAATATCATTAATTATTTTCTTAACATTTTATTTAGAATTCACATCAAACTTAGTTACTTATTTGGATCTACTTTTGATCATATTGATTTGTCTCCTCTCAATAGTAAAGAGATTTTATTAAAAGAAATTGATCTACATGTGATAATTCATGTATATTTGTATAAGAAGTTTGAGATAATATTCAAAATTATTTAAGTAATTTGAAATGTATCTGAAGGTTAAAAGAAGAAAAGAATAATAATAATAATAATAAAGTATATAAAATTATAAATATAATTGCTATTAGAAAATCGCGGTAGAGTGAAAGTTTACACCTTAGCCTTGTTGTGAAATACAAAGACACATAATGTGTATTTAAAGAGAACAAGAAACTCCATAAATTTTATGTGGAAAACCTCAAAAGAAGGAAAACCATGAGGCAGCCTAAGAATCTTCCACTATGTATTTATTTCGGAGTACAAAATTTTCACGATAACGAGATTACATAATTGTATATGAGAAAGCGACAATAATCCCAAAATCGAAAACCTATATACAATGCTCGATAAACAATTGCTAGTGGTAGATAATGGTGAATCAGGAATGTAATGACGATGAAGGTCATCATGATGTATACATATGGAGATTGACGACGGCGAGGATCATGTGGACCGGCGTCATGGTTGGTAATAACGGTTCGGCAATGAATGGTAACGAAAGTATGCCGAGGATTTTCGCTTTAGAACTCTCTCCTATCTCTTGTTTCTCACCCCTCATGTGAAGAATGAGGAGCTATTTATGATTTACTGACGCTTCTAGATATGCAAAAAACCACTCCTCCATGGATGACTCGTGATGATTCTCTTGATCATATGATATTTTGTGTTATTTAATGCTCAAATAAAGTCAATTATGAGATCTTGGGTTTGTTAGATCTCATCAAGATGCTCGATTTGACTATAAACACTTCATGTTTAAGAGTTGATTAAAAATAAGAATTGATCTGCTATTTCTTGATCAATAAGATTGCTACATCAAGATTCGTGTTTATAGTTGAATTTTTAGGTCATATCAATTGCCTTATTTTGGATGATATTATCTCAATCATCCAAAAAAATATAAAATATAAAATAATACATTCTTCAATGAAATTTGTGGATTCATCAACCATACATTTTGAGAGAAAGTTTCTTCATGAGCACAAGATTATGATCACGAGAAGATACATATGTGATATCTCCAAGATTTTGAGTTATGGACCCATTCAAAGCAAATATTTATCATTACTAAAGAATGCCCAATGGGATAAAATACTTATCATTTTGGTTATGTGAACGTCGAAATGAATGGGTCAAGGTGATAGCTGGTGATTTTGTGGGTCGAGTTCGAGAATGAGGTGAAAATGCTGGGTCATAGAATGGTGGTAACGCCAGTCACTACGGTGAATGTCAGCGGTGGATACTAGGCGGCCCATGAGGGTTTTTTGTCATTTTGCCCATTTTGCCCTTTCTCATTTTGGGCGCTTTGAGCTTTTGCGCTTTTGATGATTTTGACCTTTGGCCTGTAGGGGTCATAAAATAGGCCATGGGACACACTCTTCATGCTTGGGTGTCCCTCTTCTTCTTAAGAGGATCGTAATGCATCTAGTATTTGACATTTGTTTCAAAGAGCGCCAACTATGAAGGGTTTGAGGTGATCAAGGCCCATAGTTCATAAGACTCTATTTTTTAAAAGTGGCCCTAATTTTGTTGGATTAATTTTGAGACATCAAGGATTGTTCATATAGTGAGGCTCCAATTTTTTAAAGATGTCAATACAATTAGGTGATATTAAGAAATTTCAAATAAAGATGTCAAATGAAAAATGATTATGATGATATGATCACCACCAAGATATGATTGGTGAACAGATTTCATGATGATGGAGGTGAGCCGCAGAGATTCGGCGACCAGAAGATTATTGGTCGCTATAAGGCGATGGTAGTCATGGTGGCGAAATCAGGGAAGACCAGATGATGGTGGTGAAGGAATTGATGACGATGGTCAGCGGTGACGGTATGATCATTGGAGTAGTCCATGAATGGTTCAGGGGGATGGTCATGCATCAGCAATGATAACATGGTAAAATGGCATCAGAATTACTGGATGACCCACAATGATGGTGGTTAGCGAGATGGACGAGATGGTCGACAATGGTATGAACGAGTCGACGGCTGACCGCAAGAATGAGTGAGCGACCGCAGCGATTTTGACCTATCGGTTTTTGAGTGTTACCCATTTAACTGTGGAAGAGGTTGAATTGAATCGGATTTTGACCCATCCGGGTTGTTTGTGGTTACCATTGACTTTAACTGTGGAAGAGGTCGTGGGAAGTCCATCAAGGACCTTGACCTATCGGTTGTTTTTCTAAGTCGTCGATGACGCAACCTGTGGAAGAGGTGAATTGAATCCGAGATTTTGACCTATCGAGGTTGTTTGAAGGCGACGCCAACCTGTATGGAAGAGGTCGAATTGAATCACCCAAAGATTTTGACATCCGAGGTTGTTTGTCAAAGTGTTAATGATGTTAACTCATGGAAAATTTCTTGGGAAGTCCACCAAGGACCTTTTGACCTATCAGGTTGTTGGCGAGTCTCGTTTGATGACGTTAACGTATGGAAGAGGTCAATTGAACCGGTGATTTTGACCTATCCGAGGTTATGTCGTGGTGTTACCCGGCGACATTAACCTATATGGAAGAGTGAATTGAATCCACCAAAGATGACCTATCCGATTGTTTTGAGGTACCCGATGATGTTAACCGCATGAAAAGGTGAAAGTCCACCAAGGACCTTTTGACCTATCCAAGGTTGTTTGTGAGAGTCTTGCTGATGACGCAAATGGTGGAAGAGGTCTAATTGAATCCGCGATTTTGACCTATCCGGTTGTTTGTCGAGTTTGCATGACGCAACCGCATGGAGTAGGTCGGATCTATCAGGTTATGTCGAGTGTTTGCTCGGCGACGCAACTGATGGAAGAGATCAATTGAATCAAGAATTTTGACCTATCCGAGCTTGTTTGCCAAAGTAGATGACGTTAACTTGTATGGAAGACAATCAAAACATCCATTTGATTGTAGCCAAAGTTGCTCCTTAACGGTCTTTTATGTTATTTTGACTTGCTTCTATAAGATAATCAATTAGATATCCAATATTGATTTGGATAATCTTTTGAGATTAAGAGTTGACACTCGCTTACAAAATCAAGGAATGAAGTTTGATGAATCTTCATTCTTGACACTCTTTGTTTGAAATGCTCCACCTCGATGGTGGTTTTCATCTTGTTAGGAAACTTGGTTGTCATACAAGATGAAATAATAAATTAGTTTTCCATGATGTAAAGATTGCTAAAACTTGTAGAGTGAAAGTTTATGCCTTAGCTTTGTTGTGAAATCCAAAGACACACACGTATTTAAAGAGTGAACAAGAAAACTCTAGAAAGTTTTATGGAAAACCTTGAAAAGAGGGAAAACCACGAGGCTAGCCCAAGAAGAATCTTCCACTATGTATTTGTTTGAGTACAAAATTTTCCGATAACGAGATTACATAATTGTATATGAGAAGACAATGGAATCTAAAATCGACAACAACCCATATAGTCACGTCGTTGTATCTAGTGGTAGAGATAATGGTGAACAAATTGAATACATGAAGGACGCCATGATGGAGACCGATGAGATTGACGTGAGGATCAATGGTTTTGACTATCCGGTGGTGGTGGTTAGTAACAACGGGTGGTCGAACCGCCAGTGGTGGGAATCCGAGGATTTTCAAGCTTTAGAGCTCTCCCTCTTGTTGCCTCTCATGTGTGAAGAATGAGGAGATATTTATAGATTGGAGGGGTGGCATTTCAGAATATGCAAAATCGAACCACTCTCCATGGATGACTCATGATGATCCTCTGATCATATGATATGAAGGAGAATGCTCAGAAGTCGAATTATAAGATCTGGGTTGTTAAATCCTTCATCAAGATGATTTGACTATAAACATTTATGTTTGAGTCAATGGATAATAGCTTGATCTGTAGTCTTGATTCGTAATCAGCACATCAAGATTGGTTTCAATTATAATTTAGTTGTCATCAATAATATTCAACTTAAATTGAATTAAATGTTTTATATATTTCTAGTTAAAATTAGTTTAATCATATAATTAATAAAAGTGTGTTTTTCATTTTGATATAAAAAACATATATAATAGTTCAAAAAATCTCTCTTGGCTAAAAAATGAAAATAAACGAAGATAAGATATATAAAATTGGTAGCATTTTTTGAAATAAATTAGCTAAATTTGATGTTTTAAATATATAGATCATATATATATAGCTGTAATTATAATAACTTTTCTATTATTAGAGTTAATTTTTTTTTTTGAGTTAAAAAAATATGTTACTTTTAAATCTATATTAAATATGATTATAATTATTGGAATGATTTCTCTTAATGAGAAGACAAACAAGATGAATATAAATTGATAGAAATTATTACGTTAATCTAAATTAGAATTACTTATAATGAGAAAAATAGGAAATAAAAAATCGGATATTTATTTTATAAAGTGAGAAAATATAAAACAAAAGTAAAATACATATTTGTTTGATTTAAAATACAAATTGGATAAAAAAAAAATATATGTACAAAAGATAAAAAATTCAATATAAAGTGCAAATCATATATTGCTTTCTAACACATAAAAATAAAATTATAAAATCCGCACATTCATACTAACCTTTGATTATAAGTGTTGGAAGAATCTCTTAACAAGAGACAAATGAAGAAGTAAATTATTAGTGAATTTTTTATATATCTATCTATATATATATATATACATATTTCTCTTTATATATATATATATATATATATATATATATATATATATATATATATTGATATGACATAGAAAATTCTACTAGTCGAAGCACGAATCTTGATGTCAAAAATAATTTGATCCTAAGTCGAAACTAACCCAGATCAAGCAATGAAAATATCATTGGAAACTTTGTGATATGAGTTCTTAAATATAGAGTTTATGATCAAATGGAGCATCTTACGAGGATCTAACAAGCCCAAGATCTCTTGATTCGACTTCATTTGAGCATTTAAATACTTAAAATACATGAGATGATCAAAAGAATCATTTGAGCCATCCAATAATGTTTTGAGATTTTGATAATGACCAAAATGCCTCTCGTCCTATAAATAGGACCTCATTCTAGTCATGAATGGTGGGAAAGAGGCCAACCAAAAGAAGAGAGACTTGAGGATGAGCTCTCGCATAATCGTCATCGGCCCGACATCGCGCCGACCTCCACCGATAATCATCGCGTTGACTACCGTTGGTCACACACCATCATTGGCCATTGCTGTTGCCACGTTCATTGACCGTTTTAGTTGGTCACCGCTTTAATTAACCACCGCTCTCTATCAACATCGTGGTCATTTACACTATCACTGTCGATCGCCACTACCAACCACCGCCGGTACCATTTGCCATTTATTATTATTGCCTCTGGCCACCACCGCTACCGCACAAATTTCAAAATCATCACCAAACATATCATTCACTAGCCGACCGCCTAATGATCAATCAATAAGAACTATTGTTAATTGTTTTCTTACATACAACACTGTAATCCTATTATTGAAAAAATTTAAACTTTGTACTTCAAAAGAGATATATAGTGAAATATTTCTCTAGGTGGTTTTCTCCTCTTTTGGGATTTCATGTAAAAATCCTAGAGTTTCTGTTCTCTCTTCAAATATATGTATGTGGATTTTTAAACAAGGCTAAGGCTTAAAGTTTTATTCTAATTTTCTGATTGTATATATATATATATATATATATATATATATATATATATATATATATATATATATATATATATATATATATATATAACTTGATGATTTATTGTCATAAGGAGATCTTTAAAGTCTAAAAAAATTCTCAAATTTTACATTATTTAGAATCATTATAGGGTTTATACTTCACCTTATCATATATCATTTCAAATTAGCAAACAAAAATTTTAATTTTAGCAAATAAAAATGTTTACTAATATAAGGGCTAATTATAGGAAAGGGAGAGTGAAAATTACCTAAAATTTTAGAAATTCTCATGCACAAAAAAAAAAGGAAAAATAATGTGTTAGCTTAATTTATGAGTGTCACTTATTATTTTCTTCATGAAGTTGTTGCATATTAATTTAGATTAGGTGTAAGTTCTTTAGCTTGACCATAGGATACACTAAACATTAATGTATTTTAATAATTAATATGAATTACTGATTTGAATATAAAATTAATTTTTAATAAATGTATCTTTAATTTGACTTAAATATTCTAAGAGTAATTTTATAAAAAAAAATTGAAAGATTGGAATACTTGCATTTCTCTATCAACATGCTTGTGAGAGTTGTCACTTTTTTAAATCTTTCATCAGATACTTATTCGATGCCATAGAACAATTTTGAAGGCATCATTCCAACTACTTTTGGAGACAACCTTCCAAATCTTCAAAGATTTTTTTTCATAACTTTTGGGCCAATTCTAGCTTCATTATCTAATGCTTCCAATTTGAACATCATTGATTTGGGCATTAATAACTTTAATGGAATAATTTCTTTTTGACTTGGAAGGTTGAGACTTCTTACAATAGGGTTAGTGGCTAATCAACTTGAAGCAAGTGATCATAGTAGTTGGAGATTCATGGATGCCCTTATAAACAGCTCTTAGAGATATTGTTCTTGGACTATAAAAGCTCAATGGAATTTTACCCACCCATAGCTAACCTTTCAGCTAAGATTCAAAATTAGGAATTAGTTCAAACCAAATATCTGGAAGCATTCCATATGGCAATCTCATAAATTTGGTAGTTCTAGTTCTTGAATTAATAAAAAGTTGAAATGCAAGTCAGAATAATATCAAAATTTGTATTTCATAAGAACCTCAATTTTTTTTAATGAAAAATATAATAAAAATAAAAAATCAAAAATTTTGATATCATATTTTTGAAAAGCTTTATTAACTAAGTGTAAACCCGATTATTATAATACCATATCTAATATTTATCAGATATCATAAATAATATAAAATAAAGTGTTCTATCAATACCTTTGAATTCTTATGTATTCATGTTCGTACATCTTAGATCATAAATACATCAAAATCAAATCACATATTCATCCATATAAACTGTGACATTGTAATTGTATAAATAATTTGATGTAGTGAAGTTGATAGTCCACTAATAAATTTGTAAAAATTAATAAAGAAGTAGTTTTAAATTAGATATTTAATTTAAAAGTGATTGTACATGCAAATAAAAGTAAAATACATACTGTTGATGTAAAATATAAATTGGATAGAAAATATTCTTGAAAAAAAAAAATAAAAGTGAAAAATTCAATGAATTTTATTTTATAATTAAATGATGTTTTATAAATATTATAATTATAAGTAATTATAATTAAAAATGAATTACAATTGAAAATTTAAACAAAATTTAATTAACACTTATTATAAGGATAAAAAAATGTCATGGAAATAAATGGACATTCTATCCTATTTAAACAAAAATTTGTTATTAATACTTAATACATAAACCATATAGTTAATTAAATTCTTATCCCAATTTTGAAAAATATAACTTATTAATGATTAAATATAATTTTTTGAAATTTAGAAGATGAATAGATAACTTTTTATAAGGATTTTTGATAAATTGTAGGTAGTCATAAGAATTAAATTAAGAAAATTTAATTTAAATATATTATCACATTTAACCAAAAATATTTATTATTTCTATTGAATGCAAATAATTAATTAGATAAAATGAGAGTTAATAAGTGAACATATATTACTAAATAAATATTATGTTCTTAAATAACCAATATGAATGTTAATTTAAAATATAATCAATTGAAGGTTAATATATTTTAAATTATTATATAGTTGAATGAAGAACATAATAATAATACATACATATATATTATATAATATCAATATATTAATATATATATATATATATATATATATATATATATATATATATATATATATATATATATATATATATATATATATATATATATATATATAGTTTTATTTAATAATTTAAAAATTTTGAATTTTAAGAATATTAAATATATTTTGTATAAATATCTTTTTGGAATCAGTACAGTCATGGTTGACTCTAAAAGCATTTATTAGATTTTACCATTTATTTATA
Organism: Cymbidium sinense; assembly: GCA_021442155.1. NCBI lineage: Eukaryota > Viridiplantae > Streptophyta > Magnoliopsida > Asparagales > Orchidaceae > Cymbidium > Cymbidium sinense. The sequence continues at coordinate 61,896,391 of CM038233.1, forward strand.
AGTCACATCTTTAATAAAATTCCAAATAAACTCAAGTTGAAGGATACAATTGTTTTAACATCCCAAAAGAATCATTTCTTATTAAAAAATCATTAACCGCTTTTGTCTATATCCGTTTTAAAAATTATATTATATTAAATTTATATTATGATTCAAGATAAATTATGAAAATAATAATTATTTTCTTAGAAAATACTAAAATCATTTAAAAAAAATTATGTTGAGTATTTTTTAAAATAATATGATTTATTATTTAATAATAAATTATTAAAATATTTTAAAATATATAAAACAAATTTAAAATTTTAAATATCATAAATAAATAAAAAATTGATAGCAAATAACACCTAAAAATTATATAGTCTTTCCAAAATTAATTAGAAAGAGTGTTATTTTATATTAAAATTACCTTTAAAATTTATTGATTTGAAGTCTAAAGATCATATAGTTATTAATCATGAAAAATAATTAAAATTAATTAGAAATTACTAAATTTTAAAATAATTAATAAACTCATTAATTATTTATAATTAATTTAATTAATTTTTTTAGAATTTATATAATATATTAGGATTGAAATCATCAAATCAATTTGAATATAAATAAAAAGCTAAGATTTACTATTAGAAGAAATACAATTTATATATAATATATATATATATATATATATAAGAATTATGGTATGTGTTATGTATTTGAATCTTTCATTGTGGTATGTGTTATGTATCTGATTCTCGTCTCCATATTGTACTTTAATTATAGAAAAACAAAACATATAAAGCACTCTTCCAATATAAAAATCATAGAAGATGTATATCCAAAGGTTTCTTATTTAGAACTAATGAAAGCACTAATCGCTCACCTAAATCTACTTGGAATTGGACAATATGGTTCAAGGTACAAAAGCTCTTTAGAGAATTATGGATACACAATTGTGGCCATCAAAGTCTTTAACCTTCAACAACAAGGAGCTTATAATGCCTTCCTAAAGGCCGAGGCGAGGATATCTAATCTAGTAAAGATTATTTCGTTGTGTGGGCATTCATTCTAAAGGCAATGACTTCATGGCTATAGCCTTTGAATTCATGTTAAATGGTAATTTAGATACATTGTTACACGAGGATATAGAGCATCTTGACCACTAGACATAGCCATAAACATCGCCAATGCACTTTGCTACCTTCATCATGAGTGTGCAACACCAATTATTCATTGTGATTTAAAACCAAGTAACGCCCTTCTTGATGGTGACATGGTTGCTCATGCGGTGATTTTGGCCTAGTCTTCTCTTCTTCATGAACTGTAAGCAATGTTACTCTATTCATAGCATTCCTTTGGTAAGAGGAACCATTGGATATGCTTCTAGTAAAAAATCTTTATTTTTCACCCTTCATTTTTTTTAGCAACTATGAATTTTTTTTCTTATTATATTAAAATTCCTAAATCAAGATACTTGCATTCTAGAATATGGTTTAGGGAGTCAAGTTTCTACCATGGGGGATGCTTAGAGCTATGGAATTCTCCTCTTAGAATTGTTCACTGGGAGGAGACCTGTGTACAAAATTTTCAAGGATAGCTTAAACCTGCATAAGTTTTTAGAAATGGCAATTCCAAATAAAGTCATGGAAGTTATTGATCCAAATATACAGTTACAATTTCAAGATGAAGGTGGCATTTGATCACGGAGCACAACTTATGATTGTTTGACTTCAATTTTATAGTTGAGCCTTTTATGTTCGAAAGAGTTTGCAAAGGAGAGAAGAACTATGATGATGTTGTAGTAGCATTCCATTAAAAAAGATGCATATTTTAAAGCTAGCTTACAAAGGTAAATGTTAACAAAATAAAATGAGTAAAAATCATAATTTAGATAAAATCATTATTTGTAATTCAATTTGAATAATTCTAAGGTTTGTTGGCTCTAAAATAGATGGAAAAATTGACTTTATAATTATAATGAGGTGTCCATTGTGCTCTTTTACAATAATGTCATTCACAACTAGGGTGAAGTGTGCCATTTTGGATGAAATGCCATATTCTAAAATTCATGCTTTGTAAAAAAAATAGATTTCTTAGTCTCTCAAAATTCAAAGAGTTTTTTCAAAGATTAGGGTTTAGAAATTGTCTATTTGAGATGCAACCACTTGAAATTTTATAGGATCTATTCTAGTATGTGAAGCAATGAACCATTGTTCAATTGCTAATTGATGTAATAGATTCTAAATATGAAATATTTTTTAAATAATTTGATATCAAAATTTATGCCACACTTCACATTAGAATTAGATTTTATTTCAACTCTTCCAACTCAACCCATTAAAGACAAGTGGAATATCAAATTAAACAAAATTGAAAGTACACACAAGTAATTAAGATTATGGTGAAGGAAAGATTTAACACTTGACGTAAGAGTATAGCCTTAAGAGCAAATACAAAGTCTACCCTATCACGATAGCATATGAAAATTCAACACATGAATCACCACATAAACATGAATATATGCAAATGAAACCAAAGATGAGTACACAAATATATATTAATGTGGTTCACCACAAATATATATTAATGTTGTCCAAAACCACCTAATAGATAGAAGGACCAATCATGAAAATCTAATAAAGAGCCCAAAAATATCAAGATAAAGATACTCGAGCAATGGATGGTTCAATTATAAAAGCCAAGGAAAGTGTCCAAGCAATAGACCAATCAAGGCTCATTACAAGAGTCCAATCAAGAAGAAATATTAAAATTTTGAGTTTTATTTTTTTAATTTTAGATTTATATTCTAGAAGTTTAATTTTTTATTTTGGTAATATTTATTGGTGGTAATTACGAAGATAATGGTAGATAAACTAACTTGAGGAAGGTGATTGACACCTTCCTCTATTATTGACCACCACTCTCTCCCAAACAACTAGCTTGAATTATAGCTTGTGCCATAGATAGCCAAGTGTGACCATCAATCGAGTCCGCCTCAAATTTTGTATATCAAAAGCACCTCTGCCTAGTTCTTCCACTAGTAGAACTCTTATATCGAGGATAAGGGCACTAAATCCCTTACCCCACTTACTTTACTTGACATTTACTATGTACCACCTTCAAAATATAAGAAATCAATGAAGAAAGCTAGCTTGAATTATATTTCTGTCACTTCTAATGGGTTGTATACTTCTATTCCTAATGATAACTCTTCAAGTCAAAATAACAATCTAATCTTCCCTTTTTTGATTGAATTGGATTTTCTACTAATACTGGGTTTTGCCTCTTGAGATAGACTTGAAATCATTCAATTTTGAGGGTCCCATAGGAGAAGCAGTAGCTGAGACTGATGTGTAGATAGAACCTTCCATTACCCTGCCACAAGTCATCACCGAAGTCAACCTCCATAGTGGCAAGGTTCTACCTCCTATGGCAACACCTCAAGATAGAGGAAAACAAGTCATTGGTCCAGAAGATCGAGAAGCCCTTCCACAGGATGCTCCACCCTTGGGCATGCTCATAGAGGATCAAAAGGTGGACTATAATGTCTCTCTCACCTGAGAAACTTTCCATCTAAGCTAAGTATATACGATGCTTATTTGAGGTTATTTGTCAGAATGTTACTCAATGACGTTAACTTGTAAGTAGGTACAAAATTATGAGCTATCGAGATTGTTTGTTAGAGTGTTACTGGTGACATTTAATATGCATGAGGAAGTCAAATCAAAATATCCATTTGTAGCCAAAGTTGCTCTTAATCTTTACCTTTTTTCATGAGTATTACTTGCTTCTCGAACTGATAATCAATTAGATATCCAGAATATTGATTTGGATGATCTTTTGAGATTAAGAGTTGCCCCATAGTCTCTAAAAAAATCTAAAGGATCAAAGTATGATGAAATTATTCTTCTTATGTGTTCCTTGAGATTAAGATTTTTTTCACCATATAGGTGGTGCTGTTCTGAACATAAAGTCATATTGTCAACCAGTGCAAAGATGTAAAGGAAATATTTTCCACGTATAAAAGTCAAACGTGCGAAAACCAATTCGGTAGAATAAAACTTACTTTAGCCTTGTTGAGAAATCAATACACACAGATATTTGAAGAAAGAACGAAACTCTAGGATTTTACATGGAAAAGTCCCGAAAAGAGGGAAAAATCATAGCCTAGTAAAAAATATTCCACTATATGTTTGTTTTAGAGCAAAGTTTAAGGTTTCCGATAACGATTAGAGGTGAGAAAGCCTCATAACGAAAATCCAATCGGTAACAACGTATGGAAAGAAGTTGTCAGAATGTTTGTGGCAATCATGATAGAGACGACTATCATCGGTGATGATCCGCGACATCTGGTGGCGGGAACTGTCTGGTCGGTGGTGAAGATGACGATGATGGTGGCCCACCGTATGGAGGCAGGATCGTGGTGGAGGCGATGGTCGATGTCGAACTGGCCTCACCTTCGACCAGCCATCACCACCGCATTGTGAGCTATTGCCATAATATTATATGAAAATTGGGAACGACAAGATTATGCCTAACAATACGGCCAGGTGAGAAACCCAAAGAAAGCTCTTGGAGGAGATGGCGTTCTCTTGTGGTGTCTCGTTGAGAACTATTATTCTAATTTAATTTAGGAAATCTAAAAATATCATTAATTATTTTCTTTAACACTTTATTTAGGATTCACATCAAACCCATTACTACTTATTTTGCACCTACTTTTGATCATATTGATTTGTCTCCTCTTAATACTAAAGAGATTTTATTAAAAGAAATTGATCTTCATGTGATAATTCATGTATATTGTATAAGAAGTTTGAGAGTGAATATTAAAAATTATCTAACTAATTTGAAATGTGCAGTGAAGGTTAAAAGAAGAAAAAGAATAATAATAACAATAAAGTATATAAAAATTATAAATATAATATTCAACTTAAATTGAATTAAATTTATTTTATATACATTTCTAGTTAAAATTAGTTTAATCATATAATTAAAAAAAGTGTGTTTCGCTAACATTGATGCATGATATAAAACATATATAATAGTTCAAAAAAAAATCTCTCTTAGGCTAAAAAATGAACATAAACAAAAAAAGAAAGATAATAAATGTATAAAAATGGTAGCATTTTTGAAATAAATTAGACTAAATTGGACGTTTTTTTAAATATATAGATAATATATATAAATAGCTGTAATTATAATTACTATTTCTATTATGAGAGTTGATTTCCTTTTTTGAGTTAAAAAAAATATGTTACTTTTAAATCAATATAGATTATTATAAATATTGGAATGATTTCTCTTAATGAGAAGACAAACGAAGATGAATATAAATTGGATAGAAATTACATTAATCTGAATTAGAATTACGTTATAATGAGAAAAATAGGAAATAAAAATCGGATATTTATTTTATTAAGTGAGAAAATATAAAAAAAAGTAAAATACATATTTGTTTGATGTAAAATATAAATTGGATAGAAAATATTCCTGAAAAAATATATACAAAAGAGAAAAATTCAATAAATTTATTTGAAAACTAAAGTGCAAATCATATATTGCTTTATAACACATAAAAATAAAATTATAAAATCCTCACATTCATACTAACCTGTGATTATAAGTATTGGAAGAATCTCTTAACAAGAGACAAATGAAGAAGTAAATTATTACTGAATTATATATATATAACTATCTATATATATACATATTTCTGTTTATATATGTATATATATATATATATATATATGTATATATATATATATATATATATATATATATATATATATTGATATGACACTTAAAATTTCACTAGTCGAAGCACGAATCTTGATGGCAAAAATAATCTAATCCTAAGTTAAACTAACCCAAATCAAGCTAAAAATATCATTGGAATCTTTGGGATCTCTCAAATATAGAGTGTTTATGATCAAATTGAGCATCTTGTCGAGATCTAACAAGCCCAAGATCTCTTGATTCGACTTCATTTGAGCATTTAAATACTTAAAATACATGAGATGATCCAAAGAATCATTTTGAGCCGTAATGGAGTGTTTTGAGATTTTGACTACAATGACCAAAATGCCTCTCAATCCTATAAAAGGACCTCATTCTTCTCATGAATGGTGAAAGAGGCCAAGCAAAGGGAAGAGGAACTCGAGGCTTGATGAACCTCCAAGCATATTACTATCGAATACCACCATCGCCACACCGCACCGATAATCATCGCCACCGTTGGTCACCGAACCACCACCGTATCGCTCCACCGCCGTTGGTCACCGCCATTGACCACCTGACCATCTTAAACCGCCGGTCATCACTATCGTTTTACTACCAAGATCATCCACCGATCACTTACCATAACTATAGGCGGATGGTGACCACTATTGTTTGTCACCAAACATCACCGATCCACCGCCACCACCCGACATTTTCAGATCATCACCAATTGATTCACTATCATACAACCATCGACTATTATCAACTTGTATTAGCTATTGTCACCTAATTTTAGATTTCGTTATCGCTTTCTTACATACAACTCAGTAATCCTATTATCTAAAAATTTAAACTTTGAAAATAGATATGTAGAACATTTTAGACTAGTTCCATGATTTTCTCCCACTTTTGGGGTTTTTCCAAAAAATCCTTGAGTTTCGCTCTCTCTTCAAATATTTGTGTGTGATTTTAAAAGGCTAAGGCAAATTATATTCTACGCTGGTTTCTAGCACGTAATATATATAATTATATATATTATAACTTGATGATTTATTATCATAAGGAGGTCTTTAAAGTCTAAAAAAATTCTTTTTACATTATTTAGAATCATTATAAGGTTTATACTTCACCTTGTCATATATCATTTCAAATTAGCAAACAAAAATTTTAATTTTAGAAAACAAAATGTTTACTAATATTAATGGTTAATTATAGGAAAGGAGAGTGAAAATTACCTAAAATTTTAGAAATTCTCATGCACAAAAAAAAAAATCATGTATTAGCTAAATTTATGAGTGTCACTTATTATTTTCATAAAGTTGCATATTAATTTAGATTAGTGTAAGTTCTTTAGCTTGACCATAGGATACACTAAACATTAATGTATTTTAATAATTAATATGAATTACTCAGAATATAAAATTAATTTTAATAAATTTATTTTATTAGACTTAAATATTCGAGAGTAATTAAAAAAAAATTCAAAGATGTAATACTTGCACTTCTATCAACATGCTTTTAGGAGAGTTGTCGCTTTTTGAAATCTTTCATCGATTATACTTATTCAAGATGCGATAGAACAATTTTGAAGGCATCATTCCAACTACTTTTGGAGACAACCTTCCTAATCTTCATAACAATTTCAAAGCCAATTCATTACCTAATGCTTCTAATTTGAACATCATTGATTTGGGCATCAATAACTTTAATGGAATATCTTTTGGACTTGGAAGGTTGAGACTTCTTACAATATTAAGGTTAATCAAATTTTGAAGCAAGTGATCATAATAGTTGGAGATTCATGGATGCCCTCATAAACAACTCACAATTAGAGATATTGTTCTTGGACTATAAAAGCTCAATGGAATTTTACCCATAGCTAACCTTTCAACTAAGATTCAAAAGCTAAGAATTAGTTCAAACCAAATATCTAGAAGCATTCCAATATGGGATTAATCTCATAAATTTGGTAGTTCTAGTTCTTGAATTAATAAAAAAAGTTGAAATGCAAGTCAATAATAATATCAAAATTTGTATTTCATAAGAACCTAAATTCTTTTAGAAAAAATATAATAAAACAACTAACATCTACAATTTGATATCATATTTTGAAAAGCTTTATTAACTAAGTGTAAACCCATTATTATAATACCAAATCTAATATTTATTTGTATATCATATTAATAATATTGGTAATAATAAAGTATATGTATTCTATCAATACCTTTGTATTCTTATGTATCCATGTTCTACATCTAGATCATAAATTTGTGCATAAAAAATCAAATCACATATTCATCATAAATAAGACATTGTAATCTCATAAATAATTTGATGTAGTGAAGTTGATAGTCCACCAATAAATTTGTAAAAAATTAATAAAAAAAGTAAATTAGATATTTATCAAAGTGATTGTACATGCAAATAAAAGTAAAATACATTTGTTTGATGTAAAATATAAATTGATAGAAAATATTCTTGAAAACAAATAAAAGAGAAAAAATTCAATGAATTTTATTTTATAATTAAATGGTGTTTATAAATATTATAATTATAAGTATAATTAAAAATGAATTACAATAGAAATTTTAAAAAAAAAATTTAATTAACATTTATAATAAGGATAAAAAAATTCATAAATAATTCTATCATTTTAAACAATTTGTTATAATACATAATACATAAACCATAAAAATTAAATAGAAATTTAAAAAAAATATAACATATTAATGATTAAATATAATTTTAAGAAAATTAAATATTAATATATAAATTTTATAATTATAAATAAAAATTAGAAAATTTAATTTAAAATAAATTTAATAAAAAATATTTATTATTTTATATAAAATAAATTGATAAAAAATAATTATATTAAATATTTAAAAATAAATATAATAAAATTTTAAATATAATAGAATTAATAAAAATATAATTATAATATATTTTAAATATAATTGAAAAATAAAATAAATAAATTATAAAAAATAATAATAATATATAATAATATAAAAAAATAATTAAAATAAAATATATATTATAATATAAATATAATAATAATTAAATAATATTTAATAATAAAATATATAATAATAAATAATATAATAATATAATGATATAATATATATATATATATATATATATATATTATATATATATATATATACATATATATATATATATATATATATATATATATATATATATATATATATATAGGTTTTGACGTTTAATAATTTATATTTAAAATTTTGAATTTTAATAATAATAAATATATTTTGTATTAATATCAATTTAATGAATCATCACATTGAGTCATGGTTGACTCTAATCGCAAGCATTTATTAGATTTAACTCAAATTTATTTATAATTTGGCTTAATCACATCTTTAATAAAATTCCAACTAAAGTCCAGTTAATGAAAGGACTTGAATTGTTTAATATCCCAAAAGAACATCATTTTTATTAAAATCGATATTTCATATTCATCTATATCCGTCTTAAAAATTTTATTATATTAAATTTATATTATGATTCAAAATAAATTGTGTTTAAAAATAATAATTATTTTCTTAAAAAATACTAAAAACATCTAAAAAATTATTTTGAGTATTTTTTGAAAATAATATGATTTCATTTTTAATAATAAGTTATTAAAACATTTTAAAATATATAAAAAAAATTTTAAATTTTAAATATCATTAACAAAAAAAAAATTGATCGCAAATAACACCTAAGAATTATATGAAAATAAGTCTTTCAAAAATTAATTAGAAAGAGTGCCCGCAATTTTATATTAAAATTACCTTTACAATTTTATTGATTTGAAGTCAAAAGATCATAAAGTTATTAATATATGCTATGCTAAACTGAATTAAAATTAATCAGAAAATTACGGTAAATTTTAAATAATTAATGTAACTCATTAATTATTTTAAAATTAACTTCATTAATTATTTTAGAATTTATCATATATTATTTGGCTATTAAATATGAAATCAATATATATATATATAATATAAAATATATATATATATATATATATATATATATATATATATATATATATATAGTGTGTGTGTATATATATATATAGAAAATGTGTTATAAATGTAAATATTTTGGGTGTCAAAGGTATAAATATTTAAGAATTATGGTATGTGTTATGTATGTGAATCTTTCATTATGGTATGTGTTATGTATCTGATTCTTGTCTCCATATTGTACTTTTATAGAAAAACAAATCATATGAAGCACTCTTCCAATATAAAATCATAGTAAATGTATATCCAAAGGATTCTTATTTAGAACTAATGAGAGCGACTAATCGCTTCTCACCTATCAATCTATTTGGAATTGGAGAATATGGTTACGGTACAAAAGCTCTTTAGAGAATTATAGATACACAATTGTGGCCATCAAAGTCTTTAACCTTCAACAACAAGGAGCTTATAATGCCTTCCTAGTCAGAGGTTTTGGTGCATCGACATCAAAATCTAGTAAAGATTATTATCTGTGTGTGGGCATTGATTCTAAAGGCAATGACTTCATGTCTATAGCCTTTGAATTCATGATAAATGGTAATTTAGATACATTGTTACATACTAAGGATATAGAGCATCTTGACCTAATCAAGAGATTAGACATAGCCATAAACAATGCCAATGCACTTTGTTACCTTCATCATGAGTGTGCAACACCAAATTTTCATTGTGATTTGAAGCCAAGTAACGTCCTTCTTGATGGTGACATGGTTGCTCATGCGGGTGATTTTGGCCTTGCTACTCTTTTGCATGGAACTATAAACAATCTACTAAGTTACTCTATTCATAGCACTCCTATGATAAGAGGAACCATTGGATATGCTGGTCCTACTAATAATCTTTATTTTTCATCCATCATTTTTTTTTGCAACTATGAATTTCTTTTTCTTATTATATTGAAATTCTGAATCAAGATGGTTGCATTCTAGAATATGGTTTGGGAGTCAAGTTTCTACCATTGGGGATGTTTATAGCTATGGAATTCTCCTCTTAGAGTTGTTCACTAGAGGAGACTTGTGGACAAAATTTTCAAGGATAGCTTAAACGTGCATAAGTTTGTAGAAATGGCAATTCTAGATCAAGTCATGGAAGTTATTGATCCAAATATACAGTTATAATTTCGTGGATGCGTGGCATTTGATCAATGGAGCACAACTTATGATTGTTTGACTTCAATTTTATAGTTGAGCCTTTTATGTTAGAAAGAGTTTGCAAAGGAGAGAATAACTATGACAGATATTGTAGTAGAATTGCATTCAAGTACATTCTAAAGCTAGCTTACAAAGTGCAATAGACCATAAAATAGAAATGAGTAAAATCATAATTTAGATAAAATCATTATTTGTAATTCAATTTGACTAATTCTAAGGTTTGTTGCCTCTCTAAAATAAATGGAAAATTTTACTTCATAATTACAATGAGGTGTCCATTGTGCTCTTTTATACAATAATGTCATTTATAACTTTGTGGGTAAAGTGTGCCATTTTGGATGAAATGCCATATTCTAAAATTAATGCTTTGTAAAAACATAGATTTTTTAATCTCTAAAAAATTCAAAGAGTTTGTTTTGAAAGATTAGGGTTTTAGAAATTTATTGTCTATTTGAGATGCAACCACTTGAAACTGTGTGCGCTATAGGATCTATTCTAGTATGTGAAGTCTAATGTAAAAGGACCATTGTTCAATTGCTAATTGATGCAGTGATAGATTCTAAATATGAAATCTTTTTTGAATAATTTGATACCAAAAATTTGGTTATGCCACATTTCACATTTGAATTAGATTTTATTTCAACTCTTCTAACTCAACCCATTAAAACAAGTGTGGAATATTAATTTAAACGAAATCTAAAGTGCACACAAGTAATTAAGGTTATGGTGAAGGAAAGATTTAACACTTGACGAAGAGTATTGCAGCTTTAAGTGCAAATACAAAGTTTACCCTATCAATAGCATATGAAAATTCAACACATTAATCACCACATAAACATGAATATATGCAAATGCAACCAAAGAGCAAGAGTACACAAATATATATTAATGTGGTTCAACTCCAATAACCTATATCCACAACCATATCACCTCTCTCTGAGAAATTTATTGTCCTCTCTATACATGATGTACATCAAGAATCATTACATCTCTACTCTATATAATTGATGAGTAGTACATCACCATCCTTTTCTTAAAGGAGTAGAATAATTGATTTTCTTATCTTTACGCCAACTCAACATAATGGATTGAAGAATTTTTTGCATATTTTGAATAAATATGCTTTTCAAACATGGAGTGATAAATTATGTAACTATTTTATTAAATAATGATATGAGTTAGTGTATATTTGATGTAGAACTATATATGATTATTTGCATTATTAGAGATTATATTTTACTTCAAGAATAATTGAGAAGTGTATTAAAATATTTGCAAGATATAGAAGGACCAACCATGAAAATCTAATAAAGAGCCCAAAAATATCAAGATAAAGATACCGAAAGCAATGGAAGGTTCAATTATAAAATCCAACTGTCCAAGCAATAGACCAATCAAGGCTCATTACAAGAGTCCAATCAAGAAGAAATATTTAAATATTGAATTTTATTTTTAAAATTATAGATTTATATTCTAGAAGTTGTAAATTTTGATTTTGAGAATATTTATGGGTGGTAATTACTAAAATAATGAAAGATAAACTGACTTGAGGAAGGTGGTTGACACCTTCCTCTATTATTGACCACTTACTCTCTCTCCCCAAAATTTTCTCAACCCTTTTGTTTTTAATGGTGGTCATTGTAATCTTTCTAAGGCTATCTTGTAATGAAACTTTTTCAACTTTGTAATGATAAAACTAATTTGGAGAATTTCTTTCTTTATGTTAGTGGTTTAACTTTATTTTTTGAGGAGGGATTGATCTTTATCTTGTAAGAACCTCTAATCCTATTTCAAAATTTCTCCTAAATCATTCTCGCATCTCCTCCAATATCCTAATTACTCTATAAATCGAACCATCTATCATCAAAGTCCTTCAATCCACTCTAAAACCTTCTTGAAAGCTCACATTTTAAACTAGGTAGGCAATCTAAACTTGATATTTTCACCATTATAATGCTTTAAACCTTAGTGAACTCCAAATGCTTCAAATTATAAGTTCACATCTTATGTTAACTATCCGCCATCATTCCCCCACATTTAGATTACTTTAAGTCTTTTTCTCAAAAGAGATGATAAAGATCAACCCAAATTAACATGATTTGTACTATCATTGCATGTCTAAAATTGCACAATAAAAATCCCACCTTAACACTCACCTCAATGCTTTTTTAAAAAAATGCAATGAAGCTCACATGATGTGAGGCTTACACCTCAAAGCATGCCTCACCACAAATTTTGTGAGGCATGTGATTTTATATCTATATTTAAAAAAATTAACTATAAGTTTCAATTACTCAAATACAACACATGCAACTAGTATCATGATAGATAGTAATCATGTGCATTTTCTCTCGTGCCCTCTCCTCTCTTCATGCATTGTTTTGGCCCCCACCACCAATATCATTACTTATGATGCTTTTACTTTGATATTAGATAATTGGAGTGGGAGAGAGAAACTTATTATTTTAAACTTATTTTAAATTATTGTTATTAGCTCTTACTTTGATATCATATTAGTTCGATGTTAGTATAAGAGTTCTTATTCCATGATTGATGTCAAGATATTACTATGTTACTTGACTTATTACTTTCTACTATATTAAGATATTAGTATATTACATTTTAATATGTTAATAATTTAGAATATTAATATATCATTTCTTGCTTTCTACTTTGAAGTTTGTACAATACTTTACTTGACAATTAATTGATTTTGAGGGTTACCTCTCAAAATACCTTGAGGCTGACACCTTCTCTCACGAATGAAAAATGCCTCAATACTCAATCATGCAATTTTAAACTTCACCAGCATTGGTCTTATCTTTACTAAATCACTCAAAAGTCCTTCCTCATTTTTGGTACAAAAAGTCTAGATCACAAGTTAACATCTTAAGCTAACCATAATCATAAACTTTAGCCATTCACACTATTAAAAAAAGTCATTTCCTAAAGTGATATTTTAAATTAGCCCAAACTAGCCTAAGCTTGGCTAGTCTTGCCACCCTACTAAATCCATTTAATTCAATCATCCCTCCACTAAAAATTATCTATCACTCCTCAATACCTTAAATTAAAGTATCATATTTATTTTTAATTAGTAATTCTCACCAAAGTCTACTACCACCACCATCAGTGTCGATATTTGAGGATGTCACCTAACTATTATATGAATTTAAGAAATGTGCCTTGATGGATTTTTTTAATGAATTACCTCCAATTATGGGCATGCAATATGCCTTTGATTTGATTCCTTGACCACAATTTCTTAGCTTGCCACATTATAAAATTGATATAACAGATTAGATCTATTTTTTTTTTGCAAAGATTGATTTGATGAATTGTTTCTATCATGCAAGAGTGATGAATAGAATACATTTAAGCTAAAGATGATATATATAAATGATTAGTAATGCCTTTTAGATTGACAAAAACATTGAACATTTTTATGAGAATCATGTGCTATAGACCTTTTATTGAAAAATTTGTAATTATACGCCTTTATACTGGTAAAAAATTGCAGGATCTGAGTGTTGAGGGAATCATATTGAAAATTTGGATATTGTGCTGATTGGTGGAGATTGTACATCTCCTTTGCATTATTATGGTGCTGGATTCACTCTGTTGTTTTTGCTCAGTTTTTGAGGGTCTTGTCCCTGGATGTTATAAGAAAAATATTTTGATGGTTTGGGAGGGAATTTCCTTCATGCTGGGTGGGCCTTGGCTGGCTGTTTACCATCCATTGCTGCTATTCAGAGTGCTTCCTAAGACTCCTTTGGGTGACACTATTAACTGCTACAACAATCCAAGGTAAGAACGATTTTGATATATGGGTTATCTTTAAAAAAAGTTTATATCCTATCATTTTTTCGAAATATGCTGGAAGTTGGATATCATTTGTTACTTGGTGATGATGTGGTTGTGGCATTATTCTACTCGGGAAGGGATTGTTTCCTTTGTTCTGGAAGTTTGGGTGAATGCCGATTGCCCTATTGCCTTTCTGCTTCTTTTGGCTTGTTCCCGCTTATTATATAGTTTTTGGATTGAATGGTGGGTTTTCTATCAATAAAAGATGAAATTGTTTGTTTCTTTGGTGTTGGATATGTTTCCCTTTGGATGGGGATTTTGAGGCTGCTTGAGCGGATTGTATTTCGGTTAAATGTGTGCCTGTCTATGTTGTATTTGGCTATTTCAGGTTATGTTCATGCGGATTATGGGTGAATTGGTGGGTTTTAGCTGTCGGTTGTCTATTGTTATCTCGCTCTAGGGGTGGCTTAAAAAGCCTAAGAGTACTAAATCTATCTGAAAATAATTTGATAGGATAAATTCCAAAAGCTTTGGGAATGTTGAGGATTGAATACATAAATATTTCATTCAATCATCTTGTTGGTGAAGTCCTTAGTTAGGGGATCTATCTGAATGCAACAATAGTATCCTTGCAAGTAAATGATGGGCTTTGTGGTGGAGTATTAGACTTTCATGTTTTTGCATGTCTCGATATAAGTTCATATAAAAAGAGAAGAGAACTACAATTATCACTATTAGCAATCCTTTTACCAACTATTGTACCATTCTCTTTGATCATCTTCTCCATATTATGCCTTAAGTACAGAAGAAGAAATCTTTTAAAGGTTTCTACCAATCCAAAATTCATGGAAGATTTCATCCAAAAGTTTCTTTTCTAGAATTGGTGGGAGCAACTAACGGGTTCTCACCTGCCAATCTACTTGGAATTGGACAAAATGGTTCTGCATAAAGGCTCATTAGACAATTATGGATACACAATTGTGGCTATCAAGACTTTAACCTTCAATAATGAGGAGCTTCCAAAGCCATGAATGTGAGGCACTACGCATCACACATTGAAATCTAGTATAGATTATTACTTGTTGTGTGGACATCAATTCAAAAGACAATGATTTCATGGCTATAGTCTTTGAATTCATGGAAACAAGAGATTTAGATACATGGTTACATACTGAGGATATTGAGCATTTAGACTTTGCTACCTTTACCATGAGTGTGTCCGTTATAAGAGATTATACAAAGCCATAAACATCGCCAATGCACTTTGCTACCTTCATCATGAGTGTGAAACACCAATTATTCATTGTGATTTAAAGCCAAGAAATGTCCTTCTTGATGGTGACATGGTTGCTCATGTGGGAGATCCACAGAGCTATATACAATCCACTAAGTGACTCAGATCATAATACTCCTGTGATAAGAGGAACCATTAGGTATGCTGCTCCTAGTAACAATCTTTATTCTTCAACTTTTAATTCACTAGACTTATGAATTTTTTTTCTTATTATATTAAAATATATAATGATTCAATATGCTGCTTCTAGAATATGGTCTAGAGTCGATTTCTTCTATGGGGATGTTTATAACTATGGAATTCTTATGTTGGAGTTGTTCACTTTGGAAGAAGACCTATTGATAGAATTTTTAAGGATGGCCTAAACCTACATAAGTCTCAGAACTAGCAATTCCAAATCGAGTCATTGAAGTTATTGATCCAAACTTACGCCTACAAATTTAGGTTGAACCCGAAAATGACACTCAATCAAGCAAAGGCAACATATGAATGTCAATTCAATTTTACAATTGAGCTTTTTATGTTCTAAAGAATTAGCAAGAGAGAGAATAAGCATGGAAAATGTTACGGAATTGCATTCAATAAGAGATTATTTGTATTTTGAAGCTTATAGATGATCTAAATAGACATGAGTAAAAATTATATTTAGGATTATATCACTATGTGCAATTTGGTTGTGACTATTTTTAAAGTTTGCTAGGTATGTATAATAGATGGAACAATTAGCTTTATAAATACAATGAAATTCGTTAGAATGTATGAGATATGTAAAAAAATTCATTATGAGTAATTGAATAAAATTTCTAGTTTGATGTATGATGCATTTTACTTTAAAAATCAAGTTGTTTGATTAAGTGAGCAATTCAAAAAATTTGAACGTATCATATCTCCCTAATAGATGCAAGTCTTAATTTTTGATAAACTTTTATCATTTTATTATTTTATTTTCTATATTTTGTAAATGGCTTTGTTTTAGTGGAAAATATTTTCTAAAGGATGAATTTGATATTAAAGAAATTATAATTGTAATAACATTATATATTGAACTAAACTTGAACATGCAATAGATTATATGCCATAATCTTGTTGTCTTATTTTCTAGCATAAGAAAATATAAATTCAAACATCAACTGAGATATTGTGTATCTATTCGTGATTTTAAAATCACACATATTATACATTATAAAATTAATAATTTTGTTGGATAATTTCATGATATAATATAACTCTTTATTGATTATTTGACAAATTTTATCTTTACATCTAAAAAGAAGATGAAAAAAATATACTGATATCAATTTCATTTTTCACTGTCTATTGATTTTAAAATTCATAGAACGATCTTATAAATAAAGCCAAATTACTTAGAAATACACTTATGCATCCATTAATGACAATTGTAGTTAAGAAACATATCATGGCGGAGCTAGAAATTTTTGGTTCATGGTCTAAAAATATTATAAATTACTTGTTAAGTTTATAATTTATTTCTTTTAGTTGCATCATTTATATTTTATGATAAATTTAATTCTGATAATTTTCTGTGCATATATATAATTTTAAAATCATGTAAATTAGAACATAAAAATACAATAATAAGGGATGAGATAAATTTTTTTAGTAGAACTAAAAATTTTATCTAGCCAAAAATTTTAGTAGAAATAAAAATACAATAATAAGGTATAAATATTATAAAGTTTTAATGTCTTCAAAAAGAATAAAATTTAACTTAACTTATAATAGCTTATTAATTAATCATTAACAATATTGTATTAGATTAGAAAAAATTAAGTTAAGTTAAATTAAAAATAATTTTAATTTAATAATATTTTCATCAATTATTTATAACAAATTATAAATTTTATTAAAATATAAAATTTATTTAAATAAAATAATATAATAGTTTAGTTAATTATTGATTAAAAACTAGGGTCTCTAGAAGTCTATCAATCTTGTCCATATAGATTACAATTTGGCTAGTCAATTGCTTGCATTATGAGTACTTGTAGACATACCTATATCTTATCTTATGTGCTCTTTTCATTAGTATCTCTTGGGTAAGGTGCACATACACATACCAATATGTCACTCCTTGCACCACACTAATAGTAGGTGCATATCCAACCATATTTCCTTACCTTGATTTAATAACCTCCTTCACTGTAAGAGATTGCTAATAAATCTTTAGTAAGTTGCATATCCGTATAAAAAAAGCATCTAGCATGAAAATAATGCACTTATTGATATGGCTATAATGATATCATGCAAGTCTATGTAGGACTTTCTATTATACATCCATCTATGCTATCTAAAGTGTATGTAAGTTTGTGCTCAAGCTTGCCCAATTTGAATGATATATTTAGATCATCTGCCTGGTGGTATACACAACATTTGTGACTAGGTGGCCACCTACTATGTCATCATAGTAATAAAGCCATCACTCTTACATTCTACCCATGCCAACTACTACAAGACCTACTGACCAGTACAACATTGCATATGCAAGTATACATATCATTTAAGCAATAAAGTAATGATAGAATATAGTTTCCATGAAGATTTAGAAAGCAAAATTTTGAATTAAGACAAGATCTTTTGCTATGCCAATTTTATCCAACAAAGATGTAAATCAAGAGATATTTAAAAGAGCACAAATTATAAAAGTATTTTTGAAAAATAAGCTTTTTCTTAATTTTAAAAGTACACTTTAATTTATAAAATTTTTGTTGATGCTATGTACTAAATAGATGTGAAAGTTTAGAAAATGTTGTTAATCAAGAGCTTGAATATTGCATCATCTATGTCAACTAAATAGATGTTAAAACTTTTAATATATCATTACAACTAAATCACTACCTTTTATTAGTTACATTTATATAATCTTATTAAAATTAAATGATTGTGTGACATTCATCTCTCTAAAGATTACGGATTTGAAACATCATATGCCAATGTATATTTAGTAAATCCAATTGATTTTCTTTATTATTCCATAGGACTTCTCCTATATCATTATATCACAATAGTTTTAACATTCCAATTGGCCAAATTGAATGTAAACACATATTAAGAAAAGTCAAAAAAAAAAATCATTGAAGCACAAATAATTTTCTTATATATTACTTACATCAAAGTAAATACACTACAATCAATACAAGATTTTGCATAAATTCATAACCTTAAGGGGCTATTTGGCTACAGGATTTGAGCAGAATTTAAGCCGGAATTAACTTAAATTCAGCCAAATAGTATTTTTGGACAAGTTAAATCCGCTGCTTTTGTATTCCCATTACAGCCGCTTTCGCAAGTTAATTCTAGATTTACTAAATCATGTCTATTGGTGGGTGGTGGATTTATGAAGTGAGCAAGAAGGGTGGGAGCAAAGACGAGGATTACCTTCCCGACGTCTCCCTTCTCTTTTCTGGGCAGCTGCAGTGCGAAAGGGGTTAGTAGAAAGACGAGGGTTTTGAACGTGGAAATTTCAACTCCATTCCTTTTCGAATTTTTATTTTTATTTTGATTTATTTTTAATTTAATTTTAAATTATTAAGATAATAATAAATTAATATATTATTTTAAATTAATTATAATTAATAAAATTAGATGTAATTATATAGACTTAATTCTTTATGATTAATTAATAGATTTATATTTAATTGAGATATTATATTTTAATAATTATATTTTAATTAATTTAAATATGATTATATTATTTTTATGTAAACAAACTAAAAAGAAAGAATTATTTATTTCACTTGTTATATATTCTTAACTACTGTCTCAATACAAACAAGGATTACAAATATTTTTTTATTATTTAAAGACAAATGAGAAGACTATATTAATATAATTTTGATTCAATTATCTATCATATAATATTTATTATAGTTTCAATTTATATGTAATTTAAATATTATCATCTACATTCTTATTATTTAAAATTACTGGCTTTCAGTTTTTTATTTATTTGTTTAATTTATCTTATTTTAATTTTATTTTATAATTAAAATAACCTCTAAATATTTATTATTTAATATTTAGAGATTATTCTGAGATTGTTTGTCATAGTGTTACTCGGTGACATTTAATATGTGTGGAGAAAGCCAAATCAAAAATATCCGTTTGTAGCCAAAGTTGCTCCTTAATCTTTGCATTTTCATGAGTATCGACTTGTAACTAATAATCAATTAGATATCCGAATATTGATTTGGATGATCTTTTGAGATTAAGAGTTGCCCTACGCCTCTTACAAAAGATGAAAGATCAAGTATGATGAATTTTATTCTTCTTATGTGTTCCTCGAGAGTAAGATTTTCTTCACCATATAGGTGGTCGCTCAATATAAAGTCGATTGACCATTGCAAAAATGTAAAGAGAATATTTTTCACGAAAGTGTCAAACCTGGGTGCGGAAAATAGGTAGAATAAAACTTTACCCCTTAACCTTGTTGAGAAATCTAGTACACACACAAATATTTGAAGAGAGAACAAGAACTCCAGGATTTTACGTGAAAAATCCCAAAAAGAGGAAAAAATCACGGGACCTATCCTAGTAAAAATATTCCACTATATCTTAGTTTTGGAGTACAAAGTTTAAGGTTTCCCGATAACGGGAATACAGAGTTGTATGTGAGAAAGCCTGATAACTAAAAATCCGAATCGTAACAAATGCCTATGCACCAGTAGTTGGGCTATATAGTCATTGGTGGCAACTGATAGTGAATGATGGTCGGTGATGATCTGGGAATATCGGTGGTGGCGGTGGTGGTGAAGGCCGCCATGGTCGATGGTGAGGATAGCGGTGGTGGCGATGGCGATGATCGCGGTGATCAACGGCGCCTCACCATTGCCAACACCACCGCCGACCACCGTGACAGACCTATTATCAATAATATTATATGAAAATTGGGAATGACGATGATAGCATTATACCTAACAATACGCCGAGGAGCAAAAAAGAAACCCAAAGAAAGCTCTTGGAGGAGATGGTGAAGTTCTCTTATGTCTTGTTGAGAATTATTATCTCTAATTTAATTTAGGAAACCTACAAAAATATCATTAATTATTTTCTCTTTAACATTTTATTTAGAATTCACATCAAACTTAGTACTACTTATTTCACAGACCTACTTTTGATCATATTGATTTGTCTCCTCTCAATAGTAAAGAGATTTTATTAAAAGAAATTGATCTACATGTGATAATTCATGTATATTTGTATAAGAAGTTTGAGACTGAATATTCAAAATTATTTAAGTAATTTGAAATGTACGGTGAAGGTTAAAAGAAGAAAAAGAATAATAATAATAATAATAATAAAGTATATAAAAAATTATAAAATGCATGCTAGAAAACCTATTGGGGTAGAGTGAAAGTTTACACCTTAGCCTTGTTGTGAAATACAGAACACACACAGGTATTTAAAGAGTGAACAAGAAACTCCATAAATTTTTATGTGGAAAACCTAAAAAGAAGGAAAACCATGAGGCCCAAGAAGAATCTTCCACTATGTATTTGTTTCGAGTACAAAATTTTCAATGATAACGGATTACATAATTGTATATGAGAAGAGTCGACAATGGGAATCCCAAAATCGACAACAACATATATAGTCACGTTAAGGTTATAACAATTGCTAGTGGTAGTAGATAATGGTGAACATGAGAACAAATGACCATGAAGGTCATCATGATGTATACCGATGGAGATTGACAATGGATCGGGTGGCCACGGCATTGGTAACCAACGGGTGGTCGAACCAAAGTGGTGGCACGAGTATGCCTGGAGGATTTTCAAGCTTTAGAACACTCTCCTATCTCTTGTTTGCCCCCCCACCCCCTCATGTGAAGAATGAGGAGCTATTTATAGATTTGAGCGGTGACGTTTCTGTAAATACATGCAAAATCCAAACCACTCCTCCATGGATGACTCGTGATGATTCTCTTGATCATATGATATATTTTGTGTTATTTAATGCTCAAATAAAGTCAGAATTATGAGATCTTGGGTTTGTTAGATCTCGCTCATCAAGATGCTCGATTTGACTATAAACACTTCATGTTTAAGAGTTGATTGATAATAAATGATTGATCTCGGTTAGTCTTGATTCAGAATCAGATTGCTTTCGACATCAAGATTCGTGCTTCGACTAGTAGAATATTTAGGGTCATATCAATTGCCCCTTATTTTTGGATGACATTATCTCAATCATCCAAAAATATATATGTCAAATACTTGAAAATGATACATTCTTCAATGAAATTTGCGGGTCCATTAACCATACATTTTGAGAGAACAGTTCTTCATGGGAGCACAAGATTATGATCACGAAGGGCAGGTCATGGACATATGTGGATATGCTGGCAAGATTTTGAGTTATGGACCCATTCGGCGATTTATCATTTGCAGCGCCAGGCACGCTAGCCCACGGGCATGCTCATAGGTGGGTGCCACGCACGTGGTGGCACGGGTTTGTCTGCTGAATGTCGAAATGAATGGGGAGGTGGGCTAGCTGGTCGCAGTTCTGCTTGGGAGTTTGAGTAGCTGAATGGCGTGAAAATGGGGGTTTGAGAATGGTGGTAACGGGCAGTCACTTAAAACGGGTGAATGGTGGTCAGAAAGGAGTGGACCATGAGCAGGCGGGCCCATGAGGGTTTTTTTTGTCATTTTTGCCCATTTTTGCCCGTTTTCGCTCATTTTGGGCGGTTTTGAGCGGGCTTTTGCGGTTTTTGATGGTTTTGACCTTTTGGCCCTGTAGGGGTCTATAAAACCCCTAGGGGGAAGGCACACTCTTTATATGCTGGGGTGTCCCTCTTCTTAAGAGGAGGTCGCTCGGAGGATATCAGTCTGTAGTTCATACGAGGCTTCTGTTTTCCCTCGAAAGAGGCGTCAACTACCCTTTTCGGACCGACTGGGTTTGGAGGTGATCAAGGCCCATAGTTCATACGACGAGACTCCTATTTTTTTCTCGAAAGTGGCCCTAACTGCCCTTGTTGGATAGACCGGGTTTGGAGACGATCAAGGCTCATTGTTCATATAGTGAGGCTCCAATTTTTTCTCGAAAGAGATGTCAACTACCCTCCGACCGACCGGTTTGAGGTGATGATCTAATGATAACCGCCGACGCGATGCCGCGGGCATGCCGCATAAGAGAAGAAGCGGGACCCGATGATGGTGTGACCATCAAGATGGCGATGATGGTGGTGACCACAGATTGCCTGGATGAGCCAGCAGATGCGACCAAAAGCGTGGTTACGACGGTGCAAGCAACCGCGATGGTAGTCGGCGGTGGTAATCGGCGCTAGTCGACGGAAGACCAAATGGCGATGGTGGTGAAAACGGAGATTGACTGATGGTCAGCGGGTGACCGGCGTGACTAGCGACCAGTCGGAATGGGCGACAATGGTGCGTACCGATGGGGTGGTCGGCAGCGGCATCTAGCAATGATAGTCGACGGTGGCAACTGGCATCGGTAGTTAGCAGGGATGACCGACGACGATGGTGGTTACCGGCAGAGATGGACGTAGATGGTCGACGGCGGTGACCGGCGGCGGCGGTGACCGGCAACGGTAGTCGGCGACCGTGACCAGCGACGGTGATGATTTTTGACCTATCTGAGGTTGTTTGTCAGAGTGTTACCCGATAACGTTAACCTGTGTGGAAGAGGTTGAATTGAATCAGCTGAGGATTTTGACCCATCCGAGGTTGTTTGTCAAAGTGTTACCCATTGACTTTAACCTGTGTGGAAGAGGTCGTGGGAAGTCCATCAAGGACCTTTTGACCTATCCTAGGTTGTTTTTCAGAGTCTTTGTCGATGACGTTAACCTGTGTGGAAGAGGTTGAATTGAATCCGCTGAGGATTTTTGACCTATCCGAGGTTGTGTGGTGTTACTGGCGACGCCAACTATGATGAAGAGGTCAATTGAATCACCTAAAGATTTTTGACCTATCCGAGGTTGTTTGTCAAAGTGTTACCCGATGATGTTAACCTGTATGGAAAATTTCTTGGGAAGTCCACCAAGGACCTTTTGACCTATCCTAGTTGTTTGGCGAGTCTTTGCGATGACGTTAACTGTATGGAAGAGGTCAATTGAATCAGGATTTTGACCTATCCAGGTTATTTGTCGTGGTGTTACCCATGACATTAACCTATATGGAAGAGGTCAATTGAATCCACCAAAGATTTTGACCTA
>CM038233.1:61920673-62033030 GCA_021442155.1 Cymbidium sinense
GTTTTGAAGGTTCAGGCGGTTTTGACGGTTTTGAGCGATTTTTGACAATTTTTTACCCTTTTGCCATTACAAGGGGTCTATAAAAACCCCCCTAGGGCCAAAGGAGAAAGCACCTTCTTTTCTTCTTGAGAGAAGGTCGTTTGGAGGCCGTTAAGGCCCGCGGTACTTACGTCGTTGTTCCGGTTTTTTCTCGAAAGAGGCGTCAACCGGCCTCATCGGACCGTCCGGGTTTGGAGGCGATCAAGGCCCATGGTACTTACGTCGTTGTTCCGGTTTTCCCTCAAAAGAGGCATCAACCGGCCTCATCGGACCGTCCGGGTTTGGTGATGTTTTTTGGCTATGTCTCACCGAATAATTGATGTCTCACACTCATGATGAAGGTAGCAAAGTGCATTGGTGATGTTTTTGGCTATGTCTAATCTCTTAATTAGGTCAAGATGCTCGATATCCTTAGCATGTAACCATGTATCTAAATTATCATTTGTCATGAATTCAAAGACTATAGCCATGAAGTCATTGCCTTTAGAATCAATGCCCACACAACAGGTAATAATCTTTACTAGATTTGATGCACGATACACATCAAGGCCTCACACTCACTTAGGAAGGCATTAGAAGCTCCTTGTTGTTGAGGGTTAAAGACTTTGATGGCCACAATTACATCCATAATTCTCTAAAAGCCTTTGTACACTAAACCATATTGTCCAATTCCAAGTAGATTTGTAGGTGAGAACCCATTAGTCACTATCATTAGTTCTAAATAAGAAACCTTTGGACATACATCTTCTATTTTTTAGATTGGAAGAGTGCTTCATATGATTTATTTTTCTATAATTAAAGTACAATATGAAAATGAGAATTAGAGAAGGTAATCAAACATGGTAAGAGAATTGCCAACAATAGCAATAGCACCCATCTTCTCTTTTTATGTGAGCTTATATGAGAACATGGAGGTAGATGAAAGCTTGGAACTCCATTACAAAGCTCATAATTTTTCTGGAGGGATACCGATGTTGCCTTTTGGAAGATTCCCTCATGGGGAACTTCACCAAAAGATGATTAAAAGATAAATTTACATAATTAAGGCTCCTCAATGTTCCCAAAGCATTTGGAATTAGCTGTCAAATTGTTTTGGATAAATATAGTCACATTAAAACTTTTAAGTCACCCATAGATAAAGGAATAGTCCCTTGAATTGAGTTAGAGCTCAAATCCGGTTCTAAATTCACACAACCACTAATCAGTGTACCAAGCAGTTTATTTTCTTGTAAATATAACCATGTTATGTGTTTCAAACAACTAATTTCTGGAATAAGATTTGTGAGAGAGTTAAAAGCCAAACTAAGGAGATAAATTGAGGGCATTGTGAATATCTCTTTAGGTATATGGTCATTTAAATTATTTTTGTGAATATTCACTCTATGAGGCTCTTCAAGTTTCCAATGCTTGGTGGTTTGGGGTCATTGAAACCATTCTTTGTCTAAATAGAGATACAAAAATTTGGGTTAAGTTTCCAATAGAAGAAGGTAGAGTTCCAGTTAACATGCCATTTTGTAGGCCCAAGGCTTGCATCCTGACAAGCTTACCAATACTCTCAGGAATAGCTCTTGTGATATGATTCAGTTCAAGATATAAAATTATTAAATTTGTGAGATTGCCATTCCATGATGGAATACTTCCAGATATTTGGTTTGAATGAATTCTTAGGTTTTTCATCCTAATAGAAAGTTTAGCTATGGAACTTGGTAATGTTCCATTGAGCTTATTATCATTGAAGCAGAGCATCTCTAATTGTGAGCAGTTAGTAGGATCATCCAAGTATTTCCAACTCCTATGGTCACTAGCTTCAAGTTGATTCGAATCTAAGTGTAACCTTGAAAGGCCTCCCAACCTTTCAAGTCCACAAGGAATTATTCCATTAAAATTGTAGTGGCTCATATCAATAAAATACAGTTTAGAAGCATTAGATAGTGAGGTAGGAATTGACCATGTAATTGGTTCAGATCCATAAGAAGTTTTGGAGATTTGGAAGGTTGTTTCCAAAGTTGTTGGAATCTTACCTTCAAAACTATTCAATCTGAAACGTCGTCGATGAAAGGTTAAAATGGAGGCGGGTAGCTCCACGAAAGCTTTTTTTGCTAGAGACCTACATGAATTGAAGGCTTTGATGATTTCCAATTTCCTCAAGTAAGCTCCTTCAAGTTGATTAAATAAATCAAGTGTTGGAGTGATGAAAGGTTGCCAAGACAAGGTGGGATCCTACGGTGAGATTGTTTCTAGAGAAATAAAATTAAGCTTTGAAAGATGACCTCGTGATGATGGAATGCATCTTATTATGTAATTCCATTGAGGTCAATAGTCGTAAAGCTAAAGCCCAGATTAAAGGGGATTTCACCATGTAAGGAATTGAGACTCAAGTTCAAAAAATGGGGGCAGGTTGGATTATGCCGACGAACTGATTTTGGCTCAGATCCAGATGTTTAAGGAATGTGAGGTTGCTTACAGAAGAGGAAATGCCACCGGTAAGGCCTTAAGCACTAAGATTGATGGACGACTCTTCCCCCTTCTTCTTCAAGTGATACCCTCCTAGTTGCAAGAATGTATGTGTCATCCCATGAGAGCAAAGCTCTTGATGGGTCATTAGTTATTTGAAGCTAGAAAGCAAGAAGCGTAGCCTCATCGGTGTTATTCTTTGAAGAAGGTATTGGCGACCATGGTCGAGAAACAGAGGGCATATGAGAAGAAAATGAGAGGAAGGAATGCCCATCTAGCCGTGGAGATTGGAAGGAAAGCTGAACTCGGGCAATATGGATTTTAAATATAGAAAATAATGTGAAGGAAAGATCTTGATCTACCTCTACAAAATAGACAGTCAAACCAATTTTTCCTTTTTTATTGTGAAATCATAGAACTATTTCAATATAAATAGGAGAAGTAAGCTTGGGAAGAAATGCTGAATAAAATTATGAGCTTTCAGCTAACAAATTATTAATATATATTAAAAAAAATAGTGTGATCACATGCTTATGATATTCTTATAAAAATATTTTTAAAATGTTGCTCAATGAATTTATTTTGAAATTTGTATGATATTAAAAAATTATAAAATATTTTATTCAAAATTTTAAAATGTATGAGTCTCTAGATTCTAACATTTACATAAACATTAGTATAATATTGATTATTCTAACTATACTTTGATTAAAGTAATAAGAGTGATTATAAGTACACGTAACACTCACCTATAATGTTTGTAAAACACATCTAATGAGTTAGATATATGAAAGAATGCATAAGTTAACAATTTATTATCAATATTCAATATTATAAAAAAATTAAATTTAAAATGTAGTGGGATTTACATACATACCCCATAATTTTTTTGCATTTATATATATTACTCGAAGTTATGTATTTACTTATTTAATGTTTTCCTATGCTTGATCTTTTTGAATTTTGATGTGACATTGGAGTGTAAGATATGTAAATACATAATAATTGTGTGATATGTATTTAAATTCCCTAAAATTTAATGTCAAATCAAAATTTCTTGCCGGTATAAGATGTGACAACATTTTGCTCCTCGTATTATTTTAATTATATTTGCATATTAATTTAATATTTTATTATTTACATAAAATTATATCAAATAATAAATATGACAATTTATAAGATAGGCTCAAGAAATTATTTTTCATCTTTAATTTCTCTATGAATTTGAATCAATGATAAAATAATTCCTTAATTTTATAAAAATATGGGACATAATTTCAGGCATATGTTTAATGATAGTATTTATATTTTTCTCTTTAATTGTTACATTTATGAACATTTCATGAAAATATAAACCAAACTTGACTTTTCTTAACTCATCTTTATCTATCTATTCTCTCTCTCTCTCTCTCTCTCTCTCTCTCTCTCTCTCTATATATATATATATATATATATATATATATATATATATATATATATATATATATGTATGTAGTATATAGGTTAAGTTAGTTTGAAGCTTATCATAATTAAAAATTTCTAAAACTTTCATTTACAAATATGTACATAGCTAGCGAGTATGTAATCTAAACACCGAGAGGCACATGACTACCAATTCGAAGGATATCTTGATACCTTGACTTGCTACTTTATAATTCATCAGATTTTACATTATATCGAGAAATTATCAAATAGAGTTATTAATTTTATAATGTAAAATTTGTATGAGTCTAAAGTCAACGGATACATAGACATTTCACAAAAAATGTATAATTTGAAATTTGAGTTTATATAATTACATGCACAAATACAAGGGAGCAAGATTATGGCATATAATCTATTGCATGTTCAAATTCAGTTCCATATTTAATGAGAATTTGAAGTATAAATATTTTGCAATTATAAATCTTTTTCTTTTCATCAAATTCATCCTTTAAAAAATATTTTCAACTAAAACAAAGTCAGATATGTTGATATAAAATATAGAAGAAAACATAAAATGTTAAAGAAATTATCAAAAATTAAGACTCACATCTTAAAAGAATATATCATCACTTCAATTTTTTAAAAAATTTCACTCAATAAAGAAAAATTATCTTTGAAGTAGAATGAATCATACATCAAATTAAAAATTTTATTCAACCAATAAATATAACTTTTTAACATACCTCATTCAGTCCCTCTACACTTCATTATGATTATAAAGCCCATTTTCCATCTATTATATAGAACAAACAAACCATAGAAATTGAAACATTATGTATTTTATCACAAAGGTTACAAGGTCCTTTAAACTCGAAACTACTACTCAGCTACAATGTGGTAAATCTAAGTCATCAAGAGCAAAAGAAAACCATAAAAGCAAACAAAAGAGACAAGATGATAAACATAATAAGCTAAAGAAGAGATAATACAATAATTAACTAAGTTGCACATTATGATTTTATCAAATCATATGTTTTACTCTCTCTCTATTTTGTGGTCTATTTCATCATAAGCTAGCTTTAAAATATACATCTCTTATTGAATGCCACTACACTACATCTATCATGCTTTTCTCTCTCTTACTAACTCTTTTGAACATAAAAGCTCAATGTAAAATTAAAGTCAAGCATTCATACCTTGTCCTCCTTGATTGAACACAACTTATATCTTAAAATTGTACTTGCAAGTTTGGATCACTAACTTCCATAACTCAATCTAAAATTTCCATTTTACAATCTTATGCAAGTTCTTGAGAATTTTATTCAATGTTCTCCAAGAGGGGGATTCCATAGTTATAAACATCCCCCATTCATAGAAATGTGACTTCCTATGCCATATTCTAGAAAGCAAGTATCTTGAAACATTGTACATAAGAAAAAATCATACATAAGAATAAAAAAAACTGGAAGCAAAATACCCAATGGTTCCTCTAATAGAGTGCAATGATTTGAGTCACTAAGTAGATTGCTCACAATTCCATGGTGGAAGCGACAAGGCCAAAATCTCCCACATAAGCATCCATGTCACCATAAATAAGGTCATTGCTTGCTTATAAATCACAAGGACTCATGATGAAGGTATACGTTGCATTATTTGTGATATCGGTGTTACGAAGAATATATATATATATATATATATATATATATATATATATATGAACCGACTATTGGCGATTCAAGTGAAATAGAAATTCTTCATCACGTGAATCATAAGAGTGGAGAATCTAAACTCAGGGAGAAGGAGGGAGAAGGCGACATTATCAATCTTGAAACATAACAAAAACATTGTACTATATATTATGTATATATATAGATAGATATATATATATAAAATTCAGTAATAATTTACTTCTTCATTTGTCTCTTGTTAAGAGATTCTTCCAATACTTATAATCACATTAGTATGAATGTGAGGATTTTATAATTTTATTTTTTTATGTGTTATAAAGCAATATATGATTTGCACTTTAGATTTCAAATAAATTTATTGAATTTTTCTCTTTTGTATATATTTTTTTCAGGAATATTTTCTATCCAATTTATATTTTACATCAAACAAATATGTATTTTACTTTTTTTTATATTTTCTCACATAATAAAATAAATATCCGATTTTTTATTTCCTACTTTTTCTCATTAAAACGTAATTCTAATTCAGATTAACGTAATAATTTCTATCAATTTATATTCATCTTCGTTTGTCTTCTCATTAAGAGAAATCATTCCAATATTTATAATGTTAATATTGATTTAGTAACATATTTTTTTAACTCAAAAGGAAATCAACTCTCATAATAGAAATAGTAATTCTAATTACAGCTATTTATATGTATATTATCTATATATTTAAAAACGTCCAATTTAGTCTAATTTATTTCAGAAATGCTACCATTTTTATACATTTATTATCTTTCTTTTTTGTTTATGTTCATTTTTTTAGCCTAAGAGAGATTTTTTTTCTGAACTATTATATATGTTTTTATATCATGCATCAATGTTAAGAAACACACTTTTTTAATTATATGATTAAACTAATTTTAACTAGAAATGTATATAAAATAAATTTAATTCAATTTAAGTTGAATATTATATTTATAATTTTTATATATTATTATTATTATTATTATTATTATTATTATTCTTTTCTTCTTTTAACCTTCACTGCACATTTCAAATTAGTTAGATAATTTTTAATATTTACTCTCAAACTTCTTATACAAATATACATGAATTATCACATGCAGATCAATTTCTTTTAATAAAATCTCTTTAGTATTAAGAGGAGACAAATCAATATGATCAAAAGTAGGTCTGTGAAATAAGTAGTAATGAATTTGATGTGAATTCTAAATAAAGTGTTAAAAGAAAATAATTAATATTTTTTAGATTTCCTAAATTAAATTAGAGATAATAGTTCTCAACGAGACACCACAAGAGAACTTCGCCATCTCCTCCAAGAGCTTTCTTTGGGTTTCCTGCTGCACCTCGGCCGTACTGTTAGGCATAATGATGTCATCGTTCCCAATTTTCATATAATATTATTCGCAACTGATAATAGCTCACAATGCGGTGGTTGATGGCGATGGTCGGCAACGGTGAGGCCGCCGTTGGTCGTCGGCATCGACCATCGCCGTCGGCCACCACCGATCTCATCGTAGACCCGCGGCCACCATCGGTCATCAGGTCACCACCGACCGGTCACCACCACCCGGTACCACCACCCGATAGTGTGGATCATCACCGATAGTCGTCATTCACTATCTCGATTACCTGCTATTACTAGCTCTGCGCATAGGCTGTTGTTACTGATTATGGGATTTTCGTTATCAGGCTTTCTCACATACAACTCTGTAATCCGTTATCGGAAACCTTCACTTGTACTCTAAAACAAACATATAGTGGAATATTTTTACTAGGCTAGGCCACTGATTTTTCCCTCTTTTGGGACTTTTCCACGTAAAATGCTAGAGTTTCGTTCTTTCTTCAAATATCTTTGTGTGCTTGATTTCTCAACAAGGCTAAAGCATAAAGTTTTATTCTACCGCAATTGGTTTTCCGTAACGGTTTGACCTTACGTGAAAAATATTTCCTTTACATCTTTGCGGTTGATAATCGACTTTATGTTGAGCGCACCACCTATATGGTGAAAAATCTTAATCTCAAGGAACACATAAGAAGAATAATTTCATCATACTTTGATCCTTTAGATTTTTTTTAGAGGGCAACTCTTAATCTCAAAAGATCATCCAAATCAATATTCTAGATATCTAATTGATTATCGGTTAGAAGCAAGTTAGTAATACTCATGAAAAGGTAAAGATTAAGGAACAACTTTTGGCAAGCGGATATTTTGATTTGACTTCCTCCATGCATATTAAATGTCACAGTAACACTCTAACAAACAATCTCAGATAGCTCATAATTTTGTACCTACTTTACACAAGTTAACGTCATCGAGTAACATTCTGACAAATAACCTCAAATAAGCATCTATTTACTTAGCTTAGATGGAAAGTTTCTGGTGAGAGAACATTATAGTCCACCTTGGTGCATCTACAAGCATGCCCAAGGGTGGAGCATCCTGTGGAAGGGCTTCTCGATCTTCTAGACCAATGACTTATTTTCCTCTATCTTGAGGTGCTGCCATAGGAGGTAGAACCTTGCCACTATAAAGGTTGACTTCGGTGATCACTTGTTGCAGGGTAATGGAAGGTTCTATCTACACATCAAGCTCACCTACAGCTTCTCCTATGGGACCCTCAAAATTGAATGATTTCAAGTCTATCTCAAGAGGCAAACCCATAGTATTCAGAGTTGGAAAATCCAATTTTGAATCAAAAAAGAGGAAGATTAGAATTATTATAGTTATTTTGACTTGAAGAGTTATCATTAGGAATAGAAGTATACAACCCATTAGAAGTGACAAAAATATAATTCAAGCTAGCTTTCTTCATTGATTTCTTATATTTTGAAGGTGGTACATAGTAAATGTCAAGTAAAGTAAGTGGGGTAAGGGATTTAGTGCCTTTATCCGTCGATATAACAGTTCTACTAGTGGAAGAACTAGCTGAAGTAGAGGTGCTTGCAGATGCAGTACCTGCAACTATAGCCTAGAGACTGGACTCGATTGATGGTCACACTACATGGCTATCTCGGGCTGGCACGGCTATAATTCAAGCTAGCTGTTTGGGGAGAGAGAGTGACTGGTCAATAATAGAGGAAGGTGTCAACCACCTTCCTCAAGTTAGTTTATCTTCCATTATCTTCGTAATTACCACCAATAAATATTACCAAAATAAAAAATTACAACTTCTAGAATATAAATCTAAAATTTAAAAATAAAACTCAAAATTTTAATATTTCTTCTTGATTGGACTCTTGTAATGAGCCTTGATTGGTCTATTGCTTGGACACTTTCCTTGGCTTTTATAATTGAACCATCCATTGCTCAAGTATCTTTATCTTGATATTTTTGGGCTCTTTATTAGATTTTCATGATTGGTCCTTCTATATCTTAAAAATATTTTAATACACATCTCAATTATTCTTGAAGTAAAATATAATCTCTAATAATGCAAATAATCACATATAGTTCTACATCAAATATACTCACTCATATCATTATTTAATTAAATAGTTACCCGTTATCACTCCATGTTTGAAAAGCATATTGATTCAAAATATGCAAAAAATTCTTCAATCCATTTTGTTGAGTTGACATAAAGATAAGAAAATCAATTATATTCCTTTAAGAAAAGGATGGTGATGTACTACTCATCAATTATATAGAAGAGTACGAAGATGTAATGATTGTCCATGTACATTATGTATAGAGAGGACAATAAATTTCTCAAGAGAGAGGTGATATGGTGGATATAGACGTTGGAGGTGAACAACATTAATATATATTTGTGGTGAACCACATTAATATATATTTTGTACTCTTTTGGTTGCATTTGCATATATTCATGTTTATGTGGTGATTCATGTGTTGAATTTTCATATGCTATCGTGATAGGGTAAACTTTGTATTTGCTCTTAAGGCTGCAATACTCTTACGTCAAGTGTTAAATCTTTTTCACCATAATCTTAATTACTTGTGTGCACTTTAAATTTTGTTTAATTTGATATTCCACTGCACTTGTCTTTAATGGATTGAGTTGGAAGAGTTGAAATAAAATCTAATTCTAATGTGAAGTGTGGCATAACCAATTTTGATATCAAATTATTTAAAAAATATTTCATATTTAGAATCTATCACTACATCAATTAGCAATTGAACAATGGTTCTTTACATTAGGCTTCACATACTAGAATAGATCCTATAGTGCACACAATTTCAAGTGGTTGCATCTCAAATAGACAATAAATTTCTAAACCCTAATCTTTGAAAACAAACTCTTTGAATTTTAGAGACTAAGAAATCTATTTTTTTACAAAGCATGAATTTTAGAATATGGCATTTCATCCAAAATGGCACACTTCACCCACAAAGTTGTGAATGACATTATTGTATAAAAGAGCACAATGGACACCTCATTATAATTATAAAGTCAATTTTTCCATCTATTTTAGAGAGCCAACAAACCTTAGAATTATTCAAATTGAATTACAAATAATGATTTTATCTAAATTATGATTTTTACTCATTTCTATTTTATTGTCTGTTGCACTGTAAGCTAGCTTTAAAATATGCATCTTTTTTTAATGCAATTCTACTACAACATTTGTCATAGTTCTTCTCTCCTTTGCAAACTCTTTCGAACATAAATGGCTCAACTATAAAATTGAAGTCAAACAATCATAAGTTGTGCTCCGTGATCAAATTCCACCTTCATCTTGAAATTGTAATCAGTATATTTGGATCAATAACTTCCATGACTTGATTTGGAATTGCCATTTCTAAAAACTTATGCAGGTTTAAGCTATCCTTGAAAATTTTGTACGTGTCTCCTCCCAGGAACAATTCCAAGAGGAGAATTCCATAGCTCTAAGCATCCCCCATGGTAGAAACTTGACTCCCTAAACCATATTCTAGAATGCAAGTATCTTGATTTTACTGGAGTACAATAATAAGAAAAAAATTCATAGTTGCTAAAAAAAATGACGAGTGAAAAATAAAGATTTTTACTAGGAGTACAATAGCCAATGGTTCCTCTTATCAAAGGAGTGCTATGAATAGAGTAACTTAGTACATTGCTCACGCTTCATGAAGAAGACTAGCAAGGCCAAAATCACCCGCATGAGCAACCATGTCACCATCAAGAAGGACGTTACTTGGTTTTAAATCACAATGAATAATTGGTGTTGCACACTCATGATGAAGGTAAAAGTGCATTGGCATGTCTAGTCTCTTGATTAGGTCAAGATGCTCTATATCCTCAAAGATGTAACAATGTATCTAAATTACCATTTATCATGAATTCAAAGGCTATAGCCATGAAGTCATTGCCTTTAGAATCAATGCCCACACAACAGGAAATAATCTTTACTAGATTCGATGTCGAGCGCGCCTCAAGGCCTCTTCGCCTAGGAAGGCATTATAAGCTCCTTGTTGTTGAAGGTTAAAGACTTTGATGGCCACAATTGTGTATCCATAATTCTCTAAAGAGCTTTTGTACATCGAACCATATTGTCCAATTCCAAGTAGATTCTGTGAGAACCGACAGTCGCTCTCATTAGTTCTAAATAAGAAACCTTTGGATATACATCTTCTATGATTTTTATATTGGAAGAGTGCTTTATATGTTTTGTTTTTCTATAATTAAAGTACAATATGGAGACGAGAATCAGATACATAACTCATACCACAATGAAAGATTCAAATACATAACACATACCATAATTCTTATATATATATATATATATATAATTGATTTGATGATTTCAATCCTAGCCATATTATAATATAAAGAAATTCTAAAAAAATAAATTAATTAAATTAATTATAAATAATTAATGAGTTTACATTAATTATTTTAAAATTTACCATAATTTCTAATTAATTTTAATTCAGTTTTGCGTAACGCCATATTAATAACTATATGATCTTTAGACTTCAAATCAATAAATTTTAAAGGTAATTTTAATATAAAATAACGGGCACTCTTTTTAATTAATTTTGGAAAGACTTTTTCATATAATTTTTAGGTGTTATTTGCGATCAATTTTTTATTTATTTATGATATTTAAAATTTTAAATTTGTTTTATATATTTTAAAATATTTTAATAAGTTATTATTAAATAATAAATCATATTATTTTAAAAAAATACTCAACATAATTTTTTAAATGATTTTAGTATTTTCTAAGAAAATA
The DNA here is from genome assembly GCA_021442155.1 of Cymbidium sinense. Classification (NCBI taxonomy): domain Eukaryota; kingdom Viridiplantae; phylum Streptophyta; class Magnoliopsida; order Asparagales; family Orchidaceae; genus Cymbidium; species Cymbidium sinense. Next base: position 61,932,469 of record CM038233.1, read on the forward strand.
ATTATTATTTTAAACATAATTTATTTTGAATCATAATATAAATTTAATATAATATAATTTTAAAACCGATATAGACAAAAGCAAGATTAATGATTTTAAAAGAAATGTTTCTTTTGGGATGTTAAAACAATTCGTATCCTTTCATTAACTTGAGTTTATTTGGAATTTTATTAAAGATGTGAATTATAAATAAATTCGAAAATCTAATAAATGCTTGCGATTAGAGTCAACCATGACTCAATGTACTGATTCATTAAAAAGATATTAATACAAAATATATTTAATATTTTTAAAATTCAAAATTTTAAATATAAATTATTAAAACGTAAAAACCTATATATATATATATCTCTGTGTGTGTGTGTGTATGTGTGTGTATTTTTTGTTCAACTATATAATAATTTAAAATATATTAACCTTCAATTGATTATATTTTAAATTAACATTCATATTGGTCATTTAAGAATTTTATAATATTTATTTAGTAATATATGTTCACTTATTAACTCTCATTTTATCTAATTAATTATTTGCATTCAATAGAAATAATAAATATTTTTGGTTAAATGTGATAATATATTTAAATTAAATTTTTTTAATTTAATTCTTATGACTACCTACAATTTATCAAAAATCCTTATAAAAAGTTATCTATTCATCTTTTAAATTTCAAAAAATTATATTTAATCACTAATAAGTTATATTTTCAAAATTGGGATAAAAATTTAATTAACTCTATGGTTTATGTATTAAGTATTAATAACAAATTTTTGTTTAAACTGGATAGAATCTCCATTTATTTCCATGACATTTTTTTATCCTTATAATAAGTGTTAATTAAATTTTGTTTAAATTTTCAATTGTAATTCATTTTTATTTATAATTACTTATAATTATAATATTTATAAAACATCATTTAATTATAAAATAAAATTCATTGAATTTTTCACTTTTTTTTTTTTCAAGAATATTTTCTATCCAATTTATATTTTACATCAAACGGTATGTATTTTACTTTTATTTGCATGTACAATCACTTTACAAATTAAATATCTAATTTAAAACTACTTCTTTTATTAATTTTACAAATTTATTAGTGGACTATCAACTTCACTACATCAAATTATTTATAAGATTACAATGTCACACGTTATATGGATGAATATGTGATTTGATTTTTGATGTACAAATATGATCTAAGATGTACTAACATGAATACATAAGAATTCAAAGGTATTGATAGAACATATATACTTTATTATTACCAATATTATTAATAATATGATACGATAAATATTAGATATGGTATTATAATAATCGGGTTTACACTTAGTTAATAAAGCTTTTCAAAAAATATGATATCAAAATTTTAGATGTTAGTTTTTTTATTATATTTTTTCATAAAAGAATTTAGGTTCTTATGAAATACAAATTTTGATATTATTAAGACTTGCATTTCAACATTTTGATTAATTCAAGAACTAGAACTACCAAATTTATGAGATTGCCAATCCCATATGGAATGCTTCCATATTTGGTTTGAACTAATTCTAGCTTTTGAATCTTAAAAGGTTAGCTATGGAGTAAAATTCCATTGAGCATTTTATAGTCCAAGAACAATATCTCTAATTGTGAGTTTATAAGGGCATCCATGAATCTCCAACTAGTATGATCACTTGCTTCAAGTTGATTCGCCACTAACCTTAATATTGTAAGATGTCTCAACCTTCCAAGTCAAAAGAAATTATTCCATTAAAGTTATTAATGCCCAAATCAATGATGTTCAAATTGGAAGCATTAGATAATGAAGCTAGAATTGGCCCTTTGAAATTGTTATGAGCCATAAAAAGTCTTTGAAGATTTGGAAGGTTGTCTCCAAAAGTAGTTGGAATGATGCCTTCAAAATTGTTCTATGGCATGCTGAATAAGTATACTGATGAAAGATTTAAAAAAGAAGCTAACAACTCTCTTGAAAGCATGTTGATAGAGAAATGCAAGTATTCCAATCTTTCAATTTTTTTTATAAAATTAGTCTTAGAATATTTAAGTCAAATTAAAGATAAATTTATTAAAAATTAATTTTATATTCAAATGAGTAATTCATATTAATTATTAAAATAAATTAATGTTTAGTGTATCCTATGGTCAAGCTAAAGAACTTACACCTAATCTAAATTAATATGCAACAACTTCATGAAGAAAATAATAAGTGACACTCATAAATTAAGCTAACACATTATTTTTCTTTTTTTTTCGTGCATGAGAATTTCAAAAATTGTAGGTAATTTTCACTCTCCTTTCCTATAATTAGCCCTTATATTAGTAAACATTTTTGTTTGCTAAAAATTAAAATTTTGTTTGCTAATTTGAAATGATATATGATAAGGTGAAGTATAAACCCTATAATGATTCTAAATAATGTAAAATTTGAGAATTTTTAGACTTTAAAAGATCTCCTTATGACAATAAATCATCAAGTTATAATATATATATATATATATATATATATATATATATATATATATATATATATATATATATATATATATATATATATATATATATATTACGCAAGAAACCCGGGTAGAATAAAACTTTAAGCCTTAGCCTTGTTTAAAAATCCAGCACACACACATATATTTGAAGAGAGAATGAGAAACTCTAGGATTTTTACATGGAAAAATCCCAAAAAGAGGGAGAAAACCACGGGGCATAGCCCAGTAAAAATGTTTCACTATATATCTGTTTTGAAGTACAAAGTTTTAATTTTTTCAATAATAGGATTACAGAGTTGTATGTAAGAAAGCCTGACAACAGGTGACAATAGCTATGCAGCAGTAGCTGGTCTGTAACAATCATTGGTGGCAAAATGAATAGTGAATGATAGTGGTGATGATTTGGTAAATTGCAGGGTGGAAGTCGCGTGGTGACTGTGACTATCAGAAGTGACCAATAATAGTGGCCGACATATTACCCACGTGGTGGTAGTGGCAATCGACACGGTGATCATTGGTAGTGACCACTGCGACCGGCAGTGGTCGGAGACTGGTCGGAGGTGGTCAATGGCGGTGACCAATGAAGGTAGGACAAAATAACGAGGTGGTCGACGGCGAGGACGTGGATGATGGTGGTGCGGTGACCAACGAAGTCGACGATGATTATCGCGGCGGCGCGGTGGCGATGGTGGATCGCCGACTAGTGACACGATATGCTTGAGGCTCATCAAGCCTCGAAGTTCTCTCTTCTCTTTGCTTGGCCTCTTTCCCACCATTCATGACTAGAATGAGGTCCTATTTATAGGATTAGAGGGCATTTTGGTCATTATAGTCAAAATCTCAAAACACTCTATTGGATGGCTCAAAATGATTCTTTTGATCATCTCATGTATTTTAAGTATTTAAATGCCCAAATGAAGTCAAAATCAAGAGATCTTGGGCTTGTTAGATCCCGCCAAGATGCTCAATTTGATCATAAACACTCTATATTTAAGAACTCATATCACAAAGTTTCCAATGATATTTTAATTGCTTGATGGGTTAGTTTCACCAGGATCAAATTATTTTTGACATCAAGATTCGCTTTGACTAGTAGAATTTTATATTATATCAATATATATTATATATATATATAAAGAGAAATATGTATATATATAGATAGATATATATAAAATTCACTAATAATTTACTTCTTCATTTGTCTCTTGTTAAGAGATTCTTCCAACACTTATAATCGAGGTTAATATGAATGTGAGGATTTTATAATTTTATTTTATGTGTTAGAAAGCAATATATGATTTGCACTTTAGTTTTCGATAAACTTATTGAATTTTTTTATCTTTTGTACATATATTTTTCAGGAATATTTTCTATCCAATTTATATTTTACATCAAACAAATATGTATTTTACTTTTGTTTTATATTTTCTCACTTTATAAAATAAATATCTGATTTTTATTATTTTTTTCTCATTATAACGTAATTCTAATTCAGATTAACGTAATAATTTCTATCCAATTTATATTCATCTTCGTTTGTCTTCTCATTAAGAGAAATCATTCCAATAATTATAATCATATTTAAATAGATTTAAAAGTAACATATTTTTTTTTAACTCAAAAAAAGGAAATCAACTCTAATAATAGAAAAAGTTATTATAATTACAGCTATATATATATGATCTATATATTTAAAAACATCCAATTTAGTCTAATTTATTTCAAAAATGCTACCAATTTTATACATTTCTTATCTTTCTTTTTTGTTTATTTTCATTTTTTTAGCCTAAGAGAGATTTTTTTTGAACTATTATATATGTTTTTATATCATGCATCAATGTTAGCAAAAACACACTTTTATTAATTATATGATTAAACTAATTTTAACTAGAAATGTATATAAAATAAATTTAATTCAATTTAAGTTGAATATTATTGATATGACCAAAGTTCAACTAGTCAATAATCTTGATGTAAAGCAACTGATTCAATCAAGACAACCAGAGCGCTTATTATCAAATGACTCTTAAACATAAAATGTTTATAGTCAAATCGAGCATCTTGACGGATCTAACAAGCCCAAGATCTTATAATCAATTCTTTTGAGCATTCAAATACACAAAATATATCAAGATATCATCATGAGTCGTCCGATGGAGTGGTTGGATTTTGCATATATTTACGTAAAACACACCCTCAAATCTATCAATAGCTCCTCATTCTTCACATGATGGAGCAAGCAAGAGAGAGAGAGAGCTCTAAAGCTTGAAAATCCTCAGCATAATCGTGCCACCACACGACGGTTGACCACCCCCGTTGGTTACTAACCACCACCACTGTCACCGCCACCATTGATCCTCACGTCATTCATCCGGTCTCAACATGACACCTTCATCGCCGATCGTTCTCTCAGTTTCACCATCATCTCGCTACTAGCAATACAACTGAACGTGACTATATGGCAGTTGTTGTCTGATTTTGAGATTCCCATTGTCAGCCCTTCTCATATACAATTATGTAATCTCGTTATTGGGAAAATTTTGTACTCTGAAACAAATACATAGTGGAAGATTTTTACTGGGCTAGGCCTCGGTTTTTCCCTCTTTTCGAGGTTTTCCACGTAAAAATTCTAGAGTTTTCTTGTTCACTCTTTAAATACCTGTGTGTGTGTTGGATTTCACAAGGCTAAGGCATAAACTTTCACTCTACCGCAACTAGTTTTCTAGCACGCAACAGTGTGGCACAATCTGTTGAAAACTGATCCCCATTATTTGATCTTGTATGACAACCAAGTTTCCAACAAGATGAAAACCACCATCGAGGTGGAGCATTTCAAGCTTTTAAAGAGTGCAAGCGAAGAATGAAGATTCATCAAACTTCATTCCTTCAGATTTTATCAGAAACTAAGTGCCAACTCTTAATCTCAAAAGATTATCCAAATCGGATATCTAATTGATTATCAGTTATAGAAGCAAGTCAGCAATAACAATGAAAAAGACCAAGGTTAAGGAGCAACTTTGGCTACAACCACAAACGGATGTTTTGATTCGACCTCTTCCATACAAGTTAACGTCATCAAATAATACTTTGACAAACAACCTTGGATAGGTTAAAAATCCTTAGCGGATTCAATTCGATCTCTTCCATAGTGTTAACGCCATCAGCAAAGACATAAACTCTGATAGATCAAAACTGCACCTACTCCATACAGTTAACGCCATCGAGCAAAGACTCGACAAACAACCTGGATAGGTCAAAATCCTCTGATTCAATTAGACCTCTTCCACGGCGCCATCGAGCAAAGACTCTCACAAACAACCTAGATAGGTCAAAAGGTCCTTGGACTTCCACCTTTTTCATGCGTTAACGCCATCGGTAACACTCGACAAACAACCTCGGATAGGTCAAAATCATTAGCGATTCAATTCGACCTCTTCCATATAGGTTAACGCCATCGTAACACCGACAAATAACCTCGGATAGGTCAAAATCTCGATTCAAATTGACCTCTTCCATACAGTTAACGCCATCAAGCAAAGACTCTGCCAAACAACCTAGGATAGGTCAAAAGGTCCTTGGTGGACTTCCCAAGACATTTTCCATACGTTAACATCATCGGGTAACACTTTGACAAACAACCTCGGATAGGTCAAAAATCTTTAGGCGATTCAATTCGACCTCTTCCATACAGGTTAACGTCATCAGGTAACACCCTGACAAACAACCTTGGATAGGTCAAAAATCCTCAGCGGATTCAATTCAACCTCTTCCACACTGGTTAACGTCATCGAGGAAAGACTCTGAAAAACAACCTAGGATAGGTTAAAAGGTCCTGATGACTTCCCATGGCCTCTTCCACAGGTTAAAGTCAATGGGTAACACTGACAAACAACCTCGGATGGGTCAAAATCTCACCGATTCAATTCAACCTCTTCCACAGTTAACGCCATCGGTAACACTCGACAAACAACCTCGAGGGTTAAAATTATCACTCGGTAGCCGCTGGCCACCGCTGCTGACATCGCCGGTACCTCGCCGACCATCTTCCATTCGCCTGAACCACATCGCTGCCGGCTATCACCGCGACTACTGGTTGCTCGTTAATTGCTGATTTCATCACTAGTTGTTGCCACCACCCATCGGAAGCCACCATGTTACGGTCATTGCATTACCGCATCGGTTACCACGCCGACCATCATCGTCAATCTCCGCTGGTCACCATCATCGTTCTTCGCTGACTATGCGCCGCCGATCGACTACGCGATTGCTGCCGCTGACCACTTCCGCCAACCACGCGGTTATCGCTTAATTCGCGGCTCACTATCATTGACGCAATCTCGGGTCACCACCATCATCGCCCATCTTCGATGGTCACCACCATCATCGCCATCCCCGCTTACATCGACGCACCACCACGACATCACCGGTTATCATCGATCATCACCTCCAAACCTGGTCGGTCTGACGAGGGCAGTTGATGTCTCTTTCCAGGGAAAACTGGAGCCTCACTGTATGAACAATGAGCCTTGATCGTCTCCAAACCTGGTCTGTCCGACAAGGGCAGTTAAGGCCACTTTCGAGGAAAAATCGGAGTCTCGTCATATGAACTACGGGCCTAGATTGCCTCCAAACCCGTCGGTCCGAAAAGGGTACTGACGCTTTTCGAGGGAAAATGAAGCCTCGTCATGAACTACGGGCATTGATCACTCCGACCTCCTCTTAAGAAGAAGAGGGACCCAAGCATATGAAGAGTGTGCCTTCTCCCATGGCCCTAAGGGAGTTTTATAGACCTACAAAAGGTCAAAACCATCAAAACCGCAAAGCCCTCAAACCGCCCAAAATGAGCAAAATGGGCAAAATGGGCAAAAGGACAAACCCTCATCCCCCGCTGGCCAGACGCAGTGGTCCGCCGCACCCGTTTTCACCGTTTCTACGTGACGCCTGTTCCCGCCATTCCCATTCACCCCACCGCTTTCACCGTTTCATTACTCAACTCCGACCAGAACAAGAACACACGCGCGCCTGCTTAGCCCATGCCTCTAGCCCATTCTCGACGCTCAGTGACCCAAACCCCGCCTGTGCCAGTGGGAGCGTGCAGTGCTGCGAAGCCAGCACCAAGCTCTCAGCGCTTTCAGCGGGCGCCCGCAAATGATCGCAACTGACCGAATGGGTCCATAACTCTAAAATCTTGCCCAAGCATATGTCCGGCCCTCTACGTGATCATAATCTTGTGCTCCCATGAAGAACTGTTTTCAAAATGTATGGTTGATGAATCCACAAATTTCATTGAATGTATTATTTTCAAGTATTTGATGTATATATATTTTTGGATGATTGAGATAATATCATCCAAAAATAGGGGGCAATTGATATGACCCTGAAAATTCGACTAGTCGAAGCACGAATCTTGATGTAAAGCAATCTCAATCAAGACTAACCGAGATCACGCTTATTTTTAATTGACTCTTAAACATGAAGTGTTTATAGTCAATCGAACATCTTGATGAGCCGGATCTAACAAACCCAAGATCTCATAATTCTGACTTTATTTGAGCATTAAATAACACAAAATACATCATATGATCAAGAGAATCATCACAAGTCATCCATGGAGGAGTGGTTTGGATTTTGCATGTATTTAAAGAAACGTCACCCTCAAATATATAAATAGCTCCTCATTCTTCACATGGGGCAAACAAGAGAGATCGAGAGAGTTCTAAAGCTTGAAAATCCTCCGTGCATATTCATGCCACACCACCGATGGCCGACCACCCCGTTGGTTACCACCGCCGCCGCCTCCGCCACCGCAGATCCTGCCGCCAATCTCCATCTATACATCATGACGACCTTCATCGGTCGTTCCTCATTCACCATATCTACTACCACTAGCAATTGTTATAACAACGTGACTATATAGTTTGTGATTTTGGGATTCCCATTGTCAGCCCTTTTCATATACAATTATGTAATCCTATTATCATGAAAATTTTGTACTCTGAAACAAATACATAGTGGAAGATTCTTACTGGGCTAGGCCTCATGGTTTTTTCCTTCTTTTCGAGGTTTTTCCACATAAAAATTTATGGAGTTTCTTGTTCACACTTTTTAAATACCTGTGTGTGTGCTGTATTTCACAACAAGGCTAAGGTGTAAACTTTCACTCTACCGCAACTAGTTTTCTAGCACGCAACAATTATATTTATAATTTTTATATACTTTATTATTATTATTATTATTCTTTTTCTTCTTTTAACCTTCACCGCACATTTCGAATTACTTAAATAATTTTGAATATTCACTCTCAAACTTCTTATACAAATATACATGAATTATCACATGTAGATCAATTTCTTTTAATAAAATCTCTTTACTATTGAGAGGAGACAAATCAATATGATCAAAAGTAGGTCTGTGAAATAAGTAGTACTAAGTTTGATGTGAATTCTAAATAAAATGTTAAAGAGAAAATAATTAATGATATTTTTGTAGGTTTCCTAAATTAAATTAGAGATAATAATTCTCAACAAGTCGCCGTAAGAGAACTTCACCATCTCCTCCAAGAGCTTTCTTTGGGTTTGCTGTTGCTCCTCGGCCATATTATTAGGTATAATGCTATCATCATTCCCAATTTTCATATATAATATTATTAATCCGATAATAGGTCACAATACGCTGGTCGACGGCGGTGGTCGGCAATGGTGAGGAGAGCCGTTGATCACCAGCATCGATCATCGCCGCCACCACCGCTATCTCACTGCCGCCGACCACGCCGGGCCGGCCTCACATCACCACCACCGCTACCAGATATTCTGATCATCACCGATAGCCATCATTCACTATTGCGATTGCCACCAACGATTATGCTAACTAATGCGGCATAGTGCTTGTTACCGATTTTGGGATTTTTATCGGCTTTCTCACATACAACTCTGTAATCCCGTTATAGGGAAACCTTAAACTTTGTACTCCAAAACTGAGATATAGTGGAATATTTTTACTAGGCTAGGTCCCATGATTTTTTTCCTCTTTTCGGGATTTTTTCACGTAAAAATCCTAGAGTTTCGTTCTTCTTCAAATATATGTGTGTGCTTGCTTGATTTCTCAACAAGGCTAAGACGAAAGTTTTATTCTACCAACTGATTTTCGCACAACAGTTTGACACTTTCTGTGAAAAATATTCTCTTTACATTTTTGCAATGACAATCGACTTTATATTGAGAAAGACCACCTATATGGTGAAGAAAATCTTACTCTCGAGGAACAACATACGAAGAATAAAAATTCATCATACTTCGATCTTTCATCTTTTGTAAGAGACTGTGGGCAACTCTTAATCTCAAAAGATCATCCAAATCAATATTCTGGATATCTAATTGATTATTAGTTCGAGAAACAAGTCAGTAATACTCATGAAAAAGGCAAAGATTAAGGAGCAACTTTGGCTACAAATGGATATTTTTGATTTGACTTTCTCCATACATATTAAATGTCATCGAGTAACACTATGACAAACAATCTCAGAATAATCTCTAAATATTAAATAATAAATATTTAGAGGTTATTTTAATTATAAAATAAAATTAAAATAAGATTAATTAAACAAATAAATAAAAAATGAAAGCTAGTAATTTTAAATAATAAGAAAGTAGATGACAATATTTAAATTACATATAAATTGAAACTATAAAAAATATTATATGATTGATAATCTAATCAAAATTATATTAATATAGTCTTCTCATTTGTCTTTAAATAATAAAAAAATATTTGTAATCCTTGTTTGTATTGAGACAATAGTTAAGAATATAACAAGTGAAATAAATAATTTTCTTTTTTAGTTTGTTTACATAAAATAATATAATCATATTTAAATTAATTAAAATATAATTATTAAAATATAATATCTCAATTAAATATAAATCTATTAATTAATCATAAAGAATTAAGTCTATATAATGACATCTAATTTTATTAATTATAATTAATTTAAAAAAATATATTAATTTATTATTATCTTAATAATTTAAAATTAAATTAAAATAAAATAAAAAATAAAAAAATTGGAAAAAGGAATGGAGTTGAAATTTCCACGTCAAAACCCTCGTCTTTCTACTAACCCTTTCACAAAATGCCTTAAAAGAGAAGGGAGACGTCGAGAAGGTAATCCTCGTCTTTCCTCCCACCCTTCTTCGTACGCTTCTGCTTCTCTGAATCCCATAAATCCACCCACCAATAGACAGGATTTAGTAAATCTAGAATTAACTTGAAAGCGTAATGGGAATACAAAGCAAAGGATTTAACTTGTCCAAAATATTTTGTGAATTTAAGTTAATTCGCTTAAATTCTGCTCAAATCCTGTAGCCAAATAGCCCCTTAAGGTTATGAATTTATTGAAAATCTTGTATTGATTGTAGTGTATTTACTTTGATGTAAGTAATATGTAAGAAAATTATTTGTGCTTCAATGATTTTTTTTTTTTTTTTGACTTTTCTTAATTTGTGTTTACATTCAATTTGGCCAATTGGAATGTTAAAACTATTGTGATATAAAGATATAGGAGAAGTCCTATCCGAATAATAAAGAAAATCAATTGGATTTACTAAATATACTTTGGCATATAATGTTTCAAATGTAATTTAAGAGAGATGAATGTCACACAATCATTTAATTTTAACAAGATTATATAAATGTAAGATAAAAGGTAGTGATTTAGTTGTAATGATATATTAAAAGTTTTAACATCTATTTAGTTGACATAGATGATGCAATATTCAAGCTCTTGATTAACAACATTTTCTAAACTTTCACATCTATTTAGTACATAGCATCAACAAAAAATTTTTATAAATTAAAAGTGTACTTTTAAAATTAAGAAAAGCTTATTTTTCAAAAATACTTTTATAATTTGTGCTCTTTAAATATCTCTTGATTTATATCTTTGTTGGACAAAAAATTGGCATAGCAAAAGATCAAACTTGTCTTAATTCAAAATTTTGCATTCTAAATCTTCATGGAAACTATATTCTATCATTACTTTTTGCTTAAATTATATGTATACTTGCATATGCAATGTTACTGGTCGAGGTCTTGTAGTTGGCATGGGTAGAATGTAAGATTGATGGCTTTATTACTATGATGGCATAGTAGGCCACCAAGTCACAAATGTTGTATACCACCAAGATGATCTAAATATATCATTCAAATTGGGCAAGCTTGAGCACAAACTTACATACACTTTAGATAGAATAGATGGATGTATAATAGAAAGTCCTACATAGACTTGCATGATATCATTATAGCCATATCAATAAGTGCATTATTTTCATGCTAGATTCTTTTTATACGATATGCAACTTACTAAAGATTTATTAGCAATCTCTCAGTGAAGGAGGTTTTAAATCAAGGTAAGGAAATATGGTTGGATGACGACCTACTATTAGTGTGGTGCAAGGAGTGACATATTGGTATGTCATTATGTGCACCTTACCCAAGAGATACTAATGAAAAGCACATAAAGATAAGATATAGGTATGTCTACAAGTACTCATAATGCAAGCAATTGACTAGCCAAATTTTAATCTATATGGACAAGATTGATAGACTTCTAGAGACCCTAGTTTTTAATCAATAATTAACTAAACTATTATATTATTTTATTTAAATAAATTTTATATTTTAATAAAATTTATAATTTGTTATAAATAATTGATGAAAATATTATTAAATTAAAATTATTTTTAATTTAACTTAACTTAATTTTAGCTAATCTAATACAATATTGTTAATGATTAATTAATAAGCTATTATAAGTTAAATTTTATTCTTTTTGAAGACATTAAAACTTTATAATATTTATACCTTATTATTGTATTTTTATTTCTACTAAAATTTTTGGCGAGATAAAATTTTTATTTCTACTAAAAAAATTTATCTCATCCCTTATTATTGTATTTTTATGTTCTAATTTACATGATTTTAAAATTATATATATGCACAGAAAATTATCAAAATTAAATTTATCATAAAATATAAATGATGCAATTAAAAGAAATAAATTATAAACTTAACAAGTAATTTATAATATTTTTAGACCATGAACCAAAAATTTCTAGCTCCGCCATGATATGTTTTTAACTACAATTGTCATTAATGGATGCATAAGTGTATTTCTAAGTAATTTGGCTTTATTTATAAGATCGTTCTATGAATTTTAAAATCAATAGACCGTGAACAAAAAATGAAATTGATATCAGTATATTTTTTTCATCTTCTTTTTAGATGTAAAGATAAAATTATATTATATCATGAAATTATCCAACAAAATTATTAATTTTATAATGTATAATTTGTGTGATTCTAAAATCACGAATAGATACACAATATCTCAGTTGATGTTTGAATTTATATTTTCTTATGCTAGAAAATAAGACAACAAGATTATGGCATATAATCTATTGCATGTTCAAGTTTAGTTCAATATATAATGTTATTACAATTATAATTTCTTTAATATCAAATTCATCCTTTAGAAAATATTTTCAACTAAAGCAAAGCCATTTACAAAATATAGAAAATAAAATAATAAAATGATAAAAGTTTATCAAAAATTAAGACTCGCACCTATATGGGGAGATATGATACGTTCAAATTTTTTGAATTGCTCACTTAATCAAACAACTTGATTTTTAAAGTAAAATGCATCATACATCAAACTAGAAATTTTATTCAATTACTCATAATGAATTTTTTTACATATCTCATACATTCCTAACGAATTTCATTGTATTTATAAAGCTAATTGTTCCATCTATTATACATACCTAGCAAACTTTAAAATAGTCACAACCAAATTGCACATAGTGATATAATCCTAAATATAATTTTTACTCATGTCTATTTTGTCATCTATATAAGCTTCAAAATATAAATCTCTTATTGAATGCAATTCAGTAACATTTTCCATGCTTATTCTTCTTGCTAATTCTTTAGAACATAAAAGCTCAATTGTAAAATTGAATTCAAACATTCATATGTTGCACCGCTTGATTGAGTGTCATTTTCGTGTTCAACCTAAATTTGTATGTAAGTTTGGATCAATAACTTGAATGACTCGATTTGGAATTGCTAGTTCTACGAACTTATGTAGGTTTAGGCCATCCTTAAAAAATTCTATCAATAGGTCTTCTTCCAGGAACAACTCCAACATAAGAATTCCATAGTTATAAACATCCCCATAGAAGAAATCAACTCCCTAGACCATATTCTAACTAAAGCATATTGAATCATTATATATTTTAATATAATAAGAAAAAAATTCATAAGTCTAGTGAATTAAAAGTTGAAGAATAAAGATTGTTACCGAGCAAGACATACCTAATGGTTCCTCTTATTACATCCGAAATACTTAGTGATTGTTTATAGCTCTGGATCTCCCACATGAGCAACCATGTCACCATCAAGAAGGACATTTCTTGGCTTTAAATCACAATGAATTGGTGTTTCACACTCATGATGAAGGTAGCAAAGTGCATTGGCAATGTTTATGGCTTTGTCTAATCTCTTATAATACACACACTCATGGTAAAGGTAGCAAAGTCTAGATGCTCAATATCCTCGATAACCATGTATCTAAATCTCCTGTTTTCCATGAATTCAAAGACAATAGCCATGAAATCATTGTCTTTGAATTGATGTCCACACAACAAGTAATAATCTATACTAGATTTCAATGTGTGATGCACCTTAGTCATTCGCCAGAAGGCTTTGGAAGCTCCTCATTTTTGAAGGTTAAAGACTTATAGCCACATTGTGTATCCATAATTGTAATGAGCCTTTAGCTGCCATTTTGTCCAATTCCAAGTAGATTGGCGGTGAGAACGTAGTTTGCTCCCACCAGAAAAAAGAAACTTTGGATGAGATCTTCCATGAATTTTGGATTGGTAGAAACCTTTAAAAGATTTCTTCTTCCGTACTTAAGGCATAATATGGAGAAGATGATCAAAGAGAATGGTACAATAGTTGGTAAAAGGATTGCTAATAGTGGTAATTGTAGTTCTCTTTTTTTATATGAACTTATATCGAGACATGCCAAAACATGAAAGTCTAATACTCCACCACAAAGCCCATCATTTACTTGCAGGATACTATTGTTGCATTATAGATCCCCTCACTAAGGACTTCACCAACAAGATGATTGAATGAAATATTTAAGTATTCAATCCTCAACATTCCCAAAGCTTTAGGAATTTATCCTATCAAATTATTTAGATAGATTTAGTACTCTTAGTTTAAGCCACCCCTAGAGGAGGGATAGTACCTTGTATCAAGCTATAGCTTATGTCCAACACTTAACTCATACACACTAATTGAGTTGGGAATTTCACCAAATAGTTTATTTTGTTTTTTTTTTGTAAATAGAGCCCTATAATGCTTTTTAAACCACCAATTTATGATGGAATTGGACCAATGAGAGAGTTGGAATCTAACCTAAGGCTTACAGAGAGGGTAAATTGGCAATCTCTTTAGGTATGCTACAAATTCAAATTAGTATCAATGAACAAAATTCAAGGCTCTTAAGGCTTCCAATGCTTGGTGGTATGAGGCCATTGAAATTATTGCTATCTAAATAAATAACATTTGAGTTAGGTTGCCAATAGAAAGAGGTAGAGTTCAAGTTAACATGCCATGATGTAGACTCAAGTATTGCAACCTTGCAAGCTTACCATATTATTTAGGATGGCTTTAATGAGATGATTTTATTCCTGAGCCAAAATTACTAGATTGTTGAGATTAATATCATTTGGAATGCTTCCAAATATTTAATCACAAATCCTAGTTTTTTGAATCTTAGTACAAATATTAGCTATGGAGTCTGTAGTTCCAATGAGGTTATTATCATCCAAGAACAATAACTATAATTATGAGAAATTAGTAAGAGCATTCAAAAAATTGCCAATGTTATGGCCACTAGCTTCTAGTTGATTTGAATATAAGAATAACCTTGAATGACCACCCAACCTTCCAAGTATAGAAGGAATTATTCCATTAAAATTGTTACAGTTTATTTCAATAAAATACTTAGAAGCAACAGAGAGAGGGAGGAATTAGACCTATAAATTAGTTAAGACTCATAAGAAGGTTTTAAAGATTAAGAAGGTTACTACCAAAAGAAATTGGAATACCTTCAAAAATGTTCCTATCATGTTAAAGAAGTATACAGATGAATGGTTGAAAATGGAGGTCGGCAACTCTCTTATATGTTGATAAAGGTAACGTAAGTATTCCATGTTTTGATGATTGCCAATTGCCAGGTATGGTTTCCTCAAGTTGATTATGGGATAAATCAAGGTGTTGGAGAGATGTAAGGTTGCCAAGAGAAGGTGATCTCTGATACTATTATTGGAAAGAGAAACAAACGAGCTTTAAAAGATGACCAAGTGATGATGGAATGTTTCTGTATATAATTTCCATTGAGGTCAACAGTTATAAAGCTAGTGTTCATATTAAAAAGGATTTCACCATGTAATGAATTGAGACTCAGGTTCAAAAATGAGGCCTTGGCAATCTAAAGAGGGAAGGTGGGATTATATCATAGAATTGATTTTGGTTGAGATCCAAATGATGAAGGAAGATGAGGTTGTCTATTGAGGAGGAGATGTAACTAGTGAGGCCACAATCGCTGAGGTTGATCGACACAACTCTTCCCTTAAGCTTGCTAGGAGATACCCTCCTAGCGCAAATATCGGTGGTGCCATTCCATGAGTGCAAGTCCCTTGATGAGTCATTAGTTATCAACCTTGAAAGCAATAAGTGCCACCTTGTTAGTAATGTTGCTTAACAAAGTGGTGGCAGAAGCCATGGCTAAAACACCACAAAAGAAGAATGAGAAGAAATTCATAAGGAATGCTTGTTTAGATTAGAAGGTTTGTTGAAGGAACTCATATGATATCGCTTTATAGGAACACAATCAATTAAATTTATAGGATTTACGCTAATAAAGAACTATTTTGTTGTATTTACGAATTGTTTTCACACTAGGATAACAATTTTAAAAGACAAACAAAAATATTTATCACATCCTAATAAGTTTTTGAGAGAAAATGCATCAAAAAGCCTAGTCTTAGTCTTCCACTAAGTATGCTTAGGTAATGTATATATATATGTAAATATGAAATTTTGAAAATCGTTATTAAAATTGAATTTAACTATCTGTGTTGAATTTTTTTGTATATTTTGTTGTGTTCAATTATGATTAGGTGTTTTATATTATGATTAGGTGTTGAATTCAGTCCATACAAGTTTTTAATAATTTAGATACTTTTAATACAAAATTATAGAATAATTTTATTTAATACAAAATTAGCTGCGAACTTTATTTGTATATGTAGTACCAATTATTTCATGTCATTATTACATTATCCCTTTTGTATTATTAGTATTTTTGCATAATGTTAATATCGCATATTCTAATTAATTTAGTAGTGGTAATTTAAATGATAAAGTACATATGTATTTAAAATAGCAAGACCATCCATTTTGGCATATATAGATTAATCTTAATTATAATTAATTTTATTATTATTATATTAATGTTATTACATATTTAATATTTAATGTTTATATTATTATTATTATTATATATATATATTTATTTATTTAGTATTTAATATTTAATATTTATATTTATATAATTATTATTATTATTATCATATATAATATATGCATATGTAAATTGATTTATATTACACTTTTCTAGTTCATCACTATTATGTATCATAGTTAATAACAATTTTATTGAATGTTTAAATGCATATAATTCATTGATTTCCTTAAAATATTAAATATATCAAGTTCCATAATTATGAAGAAATGACTAAACTTAAATTTTATATTTATTTAACACGTAAATAATCTTCTAATAAACAACAAATCACACTCATATGTGTGAGAAATAAAGGTAGAGTCAATAAAGCGACTCAGAATTTCTCGATTTGGCTCAATGAGCTAACAAGCCAAGCTCAAGTCAACCGACTCATTAGCTCACAAGCTAGCTTGAATAATAAATATTAATAAAAAATATTTTAAAATTTTAAAATTTACAATTATTAAGAATATTTAAAATTTCTATCATATTCCTTTATATTAAGTTTTATTTATTTCCTTCTAATTTCTTACTTTTATCATTATGATTCGTGAATCATAGATTGTTGCTAGAAAACTAGGCAATCTGATAAAGGGGTCATCATGATGGACCTGAGATTGACGAGCAGGATCAATAGGATCTGCGACGGAGGTTTGATACACGAGTGTCAATTGTGCTTGGAGGATCTTTAGAGCTCTCCTCTCTCTTGCTTGGCCTCCCTGTATGAGGAATGAGGCTATTTATAGATGGAGAGTATAAAATATGCAAAATCTAACCACTCCTCTCCATCGATGGCTCATGATGATTCCCTTGATCATATGATGTATTTTGTGTATTTGAATGCTCAAAAATTTAATTGTAAGATCTTTGGCTTGTTGGAACCGGCCACGAGAATTTGACTATAAATACTTCATATTTGAGAGCTTTTAGAATTTAACTGATGTCCCAAAGTTTCCAATGATATTTTAAGTGCTTGATCTCGACCAATTTCATGATCAACTTGTTTTCACATCAAGATTTGTTCTTGACTAGAGGAATTTTCGTGGTCATATCATTTCTCTATTTTTTGGATGATATTATCTCAATCATCCAAAAATATATATTCGAATAAAAAATAACAAATTCTTCAATGAAATTTGTGGGCTAACCATACATTTTGATAGAATAGATCTTCATAGAGCACAAGATTATGACTAGAAAGCGATGCACACACAAATATGTGTAGGTATGAAGCAATTGAGGTTAATTCTGCGGTTTGAGTCTATTAAATGATAGATTTTTTGAAGCACGCCCATGGTGTTTCGGCTATTTTTATGTTTATGTCGGTAAATGGCATAAAATCATCATGATTTGTGAGCTGAGGAAGTACGGTCGTATTTTGATCGGATGGTCACGCTGATTAAGGAGAGAATGTGCGGATCGCATTACTGAACGCTATGAGCATTCGGCGGTTTATGCGATATATTTCTAGCATGTGAGTATTGATAGGTAAGCATATATTAAACGAGTTTTGAAGGTTTGTTTTGACGGTTTGAGCGATTTTTGATTATTTTACCCTATTACAAGGGGTCTATAAAATTACCAAAGGAGAAAGCATTCTTTTTCTTGAGAAGGTCGTTTGAGGTTTATTACGCCGTTGTTGTTTTTATCAAAGATATTAAAGGCCTCATCGTCCGGTGAGGATTCATGGTATTACTTATTTTCCCTCAAAGAGGATCAAATAATCGTCCGTGGAGAGGAGATTGCACATAATATCTAGTTTTTTTCTCGAAAGAGGCATTAAGACTGGACCATCTTGGTAAGGCGATCAGTTTACGCCGTTGTTCTTTTCCCTCGAGGCATCAACCTTCATCCGGGTGAGGTGATCAAGATGCTATGTTGTATTTACAATTTTCCTGAAAGAAACTTACTGCCGGACCGTTTAAGGCGATCAAGGAGACGACAAAAAATTGACGCAATGCTCAACATGGTAAGTGGTATTGATTATAATCGGTTAGAGGATAACCACGAGGTGAAGAGAAATGGTACCGACGATGGTAGTTAATGTGACCGAATGGTTTCTAAACAACTAATAGATGAATTATGGCGACGACATCAAATCGGAATGACCGGCACGAAAGTGGTGACCGCGGATCTCTGATGGTAAAGACCAAAATTTAATTTGGTATAAGGCAATGTATACGGCGGCGAACATCGGTAGTGAATGAAATAGTAGTGATAATAGATGTGGCTAATAGAATAAGCGATTAAAATGCATTTATATAGAGATTTTATGGCAATGATTAACGGCATCTTTGGTAATGTATGGCTAGAATCATGTATCATGGCACCGATCAATAGTCGGCATGACCGGCTACGATAAGTACAGTGAGGCTTACATGATATTTAGCGATGATTTAGCGATGTATAATAGTCATATTAGTTGAGGTAAGATTTTAACCGATGACGAAATCAAAAACAGATGGTGGTACTAATCATCTAAAATAATAGCAAAATGATGTTAGACGTTAAGTCGGGATGATTAATGATGCTATCCTTGAATCAATAACTGTGACTTGATCTAATTGCCATTTCTACAAACTTATGCACGTAGCTATCTTGAATCATAAGGATATTATTTATTTCATACTAAATAATTCTCATGAGCTAACTCAAACTCATAAAATAATGCTAAAGCACCAAACTCAATTAAATAGTAAAGCTAAAGCTCAAGCTAAGGGTGACTAGAAAAGCTCTAACTTGATTATATATAAATAGTTTTATTACAAATATTAGTTAAAGATGTAACAGTTCAAACAAGATGTTAATTATCATGCTTTTAAAGTAAGATAGAAAAGCTTTTTAGAGGATTTTAGCTTATGTTTTTTTTTTTTTTCTTTAACCTTTAATAAAATATATATTCATGATATAATAATAAGTAGGAAAATAATATGTCTACTATAAGATCTTAAGTTTTAAAATTGATAATTTCATTGATTCTATAAACAAAAAATATATATATATACCTTAAGTACTTTTTTTGTTTAAATTTAAGAGTATCTTATAGATTGTCTCTGATTATGATTTTCTAGCAACTTGGTCATCATGAAGAATTGTTACTTGAAATGCTTGTCTTGAAATTATAATGAGGATGGACTCATATTCTAAATAAAATTTAATGTACATATATCAAAATCAAGAAAGTATAGTTCAATATTTAGTAAAAAATTGACCCAAAATTATTTTATAAATTTAAATCTTTAAACAACTAATTCTTCCTTTTAAGAAGATTTTTTAAACAAAATCAATTACTTATGTTAATAACAAAACATAGAACACAAAGAGGGAGCTAAAAAAATTGAGGGATATGTCTTCACAAAACAATATCCTCTCTAAAATTTTTTTAAATATATTACTTGACCAAAAAAACTTAATTCTAATCGTCAATAATAAAATATTATTCAAAAGATTGAATTACATATCAAATTATAAATTTTATTAAGCCAAATTATAACTTATTTCACATATCTCATACATTCCTCATGCATTTCACATAATTATAAAACTAATTCTTCCAAATATTACAGAGCTAACAAATCTTAGAATTTGTCACAACTAAATAGACAATAATTTGATCAATTATGATTTTACTTATCTTTATTTTATGGCCAATTTCATAATAGCTTTAAAACATGCATCTCTTATTGAATGCAACTCTTTGTAGCATATGCCATGCTTATTCTCTTCTTGCCACTTTTGAACATAGAAGGCTCAATTGTAAATAAATCAAACAATCATAAATTTCACTACTTGATTGAATGTTAAAGACTTTAGTAGCCACAGTTTTGCATCCATAATTGTCTAATGAACCTTTGTACACAAAACCATATTGTCCAATTCCTTGTAGATTGGCTGGTGAGAACCTGTTAGTTGCCCTCAATAGTTATAAATAAGAAACCTTTGGATATACATCTTCTATGACTTTTGGATTGAAAGAATTCTTCATAGAATTTGTTCTGCAATTAAAGCATAATATGGAGAAGACAGAGAGAAGCCTACCATGCTTAATAAGAGAATCATTTATAGTGCCAATCATGGTTGCCTTCTTTTTCATATGAACTAATCTGGGGACATGAAAGAAGATGCAAGTCCAAACTCCACCATAGAGCCAATTTCCTTTGAGGGATACCATTATTGCATTCAAAAAAATTCCTTCAAGGGGACTTAACCAAGAAGTTGATTAAAAGAAAAATTCAAGTATTGAAGGCTTCTCAATGTTCCTAGAATCTAGAATTTTCCTGCCAAATTATTTTAGATAGATTTAGAGCCACTAGGCCTTTTATGTCACCCATGTATGAAGAAAGTTAAAGCCCTAGTTCAACACTTCCAAACTCATAGAACCACAGAATTGGGAATTCCACCATACAATTTATTTCTTGTAAATGAAGCTCTACAACATGTTTCAAACCATTATTGATGGAATATGACCATGGGAAAGTTGGAATCTAATTTATGTAATAATATAAGGGTAACCTAAATATTTCTTTAGATATGTTGCCATTCAATATTTTTGTCAAGTAACATCAATTCAAGGCATGTAAGATTTCTAATGCTTGGTAGTATGGGGCCATTGAAACTATTTTGCTAAAAAAGATACAACATTTTAGTTAGGTTGCCAATCAAATAGTGTAGTTCTAGTTAACATGCCTTGATGTAGACCTAAGACTTGCAACCTTGCAAGTATACTAATACTTTGGAATGGCTGTGAGATAATTTGGTTCTAAATACAAAATCATCATATTTATGAGATTTCCAATCCCTCATGGAATGCTTCCTAATATTTGGTTTAAACTAATTTGTAGGTTTTAAATCTAAATGGCTACAAATGCAAAAGTTCAATTGAGTTTGTTATCATTCAAGAACAATATGCAAACTACTTGTAAGGGCATCAATGAATCGCCAACTACTACGATCACTTGCTTGATTGCTGGCTTTTAATATTGTAAGTCTCAACTTTCCAAGTCGAAGGAATTATTCCACTAAATTTATTGATGCTCATATCAATAAGTTCAATTAGATTAGGTAATGAAGCTAGGATTGGCCTTTGAAAATGTTATCAACCATAAGAAGTCCTTGAAGATTAGGAAGGTTGTCTCCAAAAGTAGTTAGAATCATGCCTTCAAAGTTATTCCCTTCCATGTCAATAAGTATGCTATGTAAGATTGAAAATGGAGATTGGAAACTCTCCAAAGAATGTTGAAAGAGACACAAGTATTCGATCTTGATGATTGCCAATTTCTTTAGGCATGCTCCCTTTAGTTGATTACTAGATAAATCAAGGTGTTGGAGTTATGAAAGGTTGCGAGAGAACGTGGGATATTCCCTGTGAGACTATTATTATAAAGAGAAATAAAATTGAGCTTTGAAAGATGGCCAAGTGGTAGTGGTATGCTTCTGTATATAATTTCAATTGAATAGTTGTGAAGCTAGAGCTCATATTATAAGTGATTTCACTTGTAATGAATTGAGACTCAAGTTTAAAAAATGAAGCCTTGGCAATCAAAGGCGAAGGTGGGATTATACCATATAATTGATTTTGGTTGAGATCCAAGTGATGAAGGAAGGTTCAATTGATTTGTATATTTTGTTGTGTTTAATTTTTTATATTTTATTTAACTATTAGTTTAACATTGATGTTCATTAATTATTCTAAATTTAGATGATAAATAGTAATGATAAAAATGTTTAGTAACTATATGTAAAAAATTTTTTTTTAAATTACTCTCAAACATTTTGATGATGGGAATATTGAATTTCTATTAAAGATAAATTTATTGAAAACAATTTTATATCCAAATGTTTAATTGAAGTTAAGCACTAAAATTCACTTAATGTTTAGTGTACTGTGATCTAGTTGAAGGCTTTATGTCTAATCTAAGTTAATATGCAATAATTGTATGGAAACAAATTGACTGATACTCATAAATTTAGCTAATATTTATGATTTTATTTATGTGCATGTTAATTTCCAAGATTATAGGTATTTTGTCTTTGGAAATGATATTATGATTCATGTGGATGGCTCTACATTAGTAGGTCATATAGTAGTTGGCATAGATGGAAAATAAGAATGGTGGTTTGATTATTGCGATGACTTACCACCTTGTCCAAAATATTATGTAAACTACCACCTTGATGATCTATATTATCAACATTTAAAACTAGGGAAGCATGGGCACAAACTAGCATACCTCTTAGATAGCTTAGATGGATTTATAGAAGAAAATCAAAGACTAACTTGATATCATCATAGACATATTAAGGCATGTATACTATTCATACTAGATTCATTTTTTTATACTAGATACCTCTAGTTAAGAGGTTTTTCTTTTTCTAATATCTACAACTTATGAAAGATTTATCAAGAATCTCTATATTTATGGAGCAATAGTCATGGGTAACTTATATAGAGATCAAGGAGACTACTAAGGCAGACAAAATGGCTGAAGCACCTAAAACCAATGTTGTGGAAGAGTGCCAATTTTGAGGTGGTTCCGTAGGCATGTTGATGGTGAAAAATGTGGTGCGATTCAACAAAGGAACAACATTCTGCACAATGCGATGAGATTATCATGAGAGGCATAAAAGAGATCATTGGTAAAGAGATATTGCTTTCAAAGATCCTATAAAGGCCTCATTGGTGTGCAATGACCCATGGTGAATGACCATGATATGTTGCAACTTTCTTTATATATGCTTGAACATCATTTGTATCATCTCATAATAAATCTTCTCATCATCTTGCTCAAGATATACCTATTGTTCCAAATTTCATTGAATTTTTTGCAATCTTGTTGACTAATACCACCTTGTTTTTCAACCATCAACATGTAAAAAACCTTAAGCATCAATTCTAGACATCTGAAAATTATCTTGTTGCAGTGCCACTTAACATGTCATCAGAATTTGTACTCAAGCCTTCTAAACATTAACCCCAAAAGTACATAGAGTCACATCCATATGTAATGGCTATATAGTTACCATATAACCCACAATAAATTATCAAATAAAGAATAAATAATATAATAAATAAATTAATAGATTAGATATAAGGTCTTTGGCTTGAGAGGATACACTAAACGTTGTTTGATTATTAATAATTATCATGAATTAATCATTTAAATATAAAATTAAATTTTAATAAATTTTTCATTAATAAACTTTCCCATCTTAAAAAAAAGTGAGTAATTTGGAAAATAATAAATACAAGATAAAATTACTAAATTAAATTTAAATAGTTACTATTTATCATCTAAATATTTAATTATTAATGAATCTCAATGACATAATATAAAACACCTAATCATAATTACATCAAATAAAAAATGAAAATAACAATAATTATATAAAATATCAAAAATGAGCACAACATTCTACTTTTTAAATCTACAAAAAATCTTTTAATTCCTCTAAACATAATCGGAAAGATGGCAATTAGATATCATTGATCTCACTATCTTCTTAATGGACCATTAGAATATATGAAATCAAAGAATTATTTCATTATTGTTTCAAAATCACAGAAATCATATGGAAGATTTACATACATAACATTTTTTATGCATTTACATTTTTAACACATAAAATTAGATATTTACTTATTTAACACTTTCCTATGCTTAAAAGATGCATTTCACATTTAAAATTGAGTGATGATGATAATTTTTGATGTGATATTGAAGATGTGGTGTTATATATGTACAAATTGAAGTTTATGTGTTAGATATGAAAATACATAAGAATTGCATATATGTAAATCCCCATTAATATAATAATAAAAATATAATCATTGTTTTAAAAATTCTACCAAATTAGTTGAGTAGAAGTTTTGCGAAACTTGCCTCACATTGAATTGATCGAACCCTCGATTCAACTATTGGACCAACAAACCGATCCCAATTTTAGAAATTCAATAAAATTATTTAAATATTAAACTTAAGAAAATATGTAATTTAAATAATTTTATAGGAAATTTATTGATTTTAAATAAATAGTTGTAAAGCAGATTGGTTGGGTGTAGTAGATTGATTTGTAGAAGACATATATCAATGAGCAACATGATGAAGAGATTGATAGTAAGATGTTAGTTATATGATACATAGTGGTGTCGATCATGGGCTACATTATTTCTTAAAGCTCTCATAGATGCCCCATAGATGAATTATCTAAGGTTTTCTAGTGAAGCCATGTTATATCTCAAATTTTTTAAAAAAATAAATTTGGAATAATTAACTTTGAATTTATGAAATAATCAAAGCTAGTGCAAATCTATAGCATGAATGCATCTTGAAGACCATAGAATTGTTTTGATATTAAAGAATTTCTTCTGGAGATCTTAAAGTGATTATTTAAAAAATTACATATAAATTAACTTACATTAAATAAATTCTCCATAACCTCTAGAAATTAAATCTATATTTATTTAGAATAATTTAATCCTCACATGATGACATCATGTAATAGAAATTTAGATTAAAACTTAAAAATTAAATATAAATTTAATTTAAGAAAATTTTATTTAAATTTTTTAAAATTTATTTATAAAAATTAACAAGATGATAAAAGTCAAAATATTTCCACATTAACAACCACCTCGGCCTAAATTTAATTTTATTGAATATCTGTTTGACAATTTTAGCCTAAGTATGAGAAAAAAATAACATTTATATTTGATTATTACTCAAATTTAAATATATCATCTAATCTAGAAGAGATAGATCATCAAAAATTTTCAAATATTTCACCTAATCTAAAAAAAAAACTTAACATGTAGAAATTTTATCCAACCAAAAATATTAAGACTTTTAATATATCTCATACACTCTTCTCACCTCACTATAATTATAAAGTCAATTTTTCCATCTATTTTAGAGAGCCAACAAATCTTAGAATTAGTAGAACTGAATTGCACAAAATAATTTTATCCAAATTATGGTTTTTACTCATTTCTATATTGTGCTATAATAGCTTTAAAATATACATCTTTTATTGAATGCAATTCTACTACAACAATCATACATATTCTCTCCTTTGACTCTTTTGAACATAAAAGGCTCAATGTAAAATTGAAGTCAAACAATCATAAGTTGATCTTATGAATGTCACCTTCATCTAAAAATGCAAATTTTGATCAATAAATTCGTGACTTGATCTCAAATTGCCATTTCTACAAATTATGCAAGTTTAAAATCCTTGAAAATTTTGTCCAAAAGGTCTCCTCAGTGAACAACTCTAAGAGAGATTCC
This sequence comes from Cymbidium sinense, assembly GCA_021442155.1. NCBI lineage: Eukaryota > Viridiplantae > Streptophyta > Magnoliopsida > Asparagales > Orchidaceae > Cymbidium > Cymbidium sinense. The sequence continues at coordinate 61,958,889 of CM038233.1, forward strand.
ATAGCTATAAATATCCACCATGGTAGAAACTTGAATCCCTAAACCATATTCTAGAATGCAACCATCTTGATTCATTAGAATTTCAATATTTTAAGAAAAAAATTCATAGTTGCATAAAAAATGAAGGGTGAAAAATAAAGTTTATTATGAGGAGCAGCATATCCAATGGTTCCTTATATCATAAAAGTTCTATGAGTATTAACTTGGTAGATTGCTCATAGCTCCATATAGAAGACTAGCAATGCCAAAATGACCCACATGAGCAACCATGTCACCATTAAGAAGGGTTGACTTCATTTCAAAACACAATGAATAATTGATGTCTCACACTCATGATGAAGGTAGAAAGTGCATTGGTGATGTTTTTGGCTATGTCTAATCTCTTAATTAGGTCAAGATGCTCGATATCCTTAGCATGTAACCATGTATCTAAATTATCATTTGTCATGAATTCAAAGACTATAGCCATGAAGTCATTGCCTTTAGAATCAATGCCCAAAAGTAATAATCTTTACTAGATTTGATGCACGATATACATCAAGGCCTCACACTCACTTAGGAAGGCATTAGAAGCTCCTTGTTGTTGAGGGTTAAAGACTTTGATGGCCACAATTCTGTATCCATAATTCTCTAAAAAGCCTTTGTACACTAAACCATATTGTCCAATTCCAAGTAGATTTGTAGGTGAGAACCCATTAGTCACTGTCATTAGTTCTAAATAAGAAACCTTTGGACATACATCTTCTATTTTAGATTGGAAGAGTGCTTCATATGATTTTTCTATAATTAAAGTACAATATGAAAACAGAATTAGAGAGGGTAATCAAACATGGTAAGAGAATTGCCAACAATAGCAATAGCACCCATCTTCTCTTTTATGAGCTTATATGAGAACATGGAGGTAGATGAAAGCTTGAACCCATTACAAAGCTCATAATTTTTCTGGAGGGATGATGTTGCCTTTGGAAGATTCCCTCATGGGAACTTCACCAAAAGATGATTAAAAGATAAATTTACATAATTGGCTCCTCAATGTTCCCAAAGCATTTGGAATTAGCCCTCAAATTGTTTTTGGATAAATATAGTCACATTAAAACTTTTAAGTCACCCATAGATAAAGGAATAGTCCCTTGAATTGAGTTAGAGCTCAAATCCAGCTCTAAATTCACACAACCACTAATCGAATCAGAATATTTATTTTCTTGTAAATATAACCATGTTATGTGTTTCAAACAACTAATTTCTCTGGAATAAGATTTGTGAGAAAAGCCAAACTAAGGAGATAAATTGAGGGCATTGTGAATATCTCTTTAGGTATATGGTCATTTAAATTATTTTTGTGAATAGTCACTATGAGGCTCTTCAAGTTTCCAATGCTTGGTGGTTCATTGAAACCATTCGTCTAAATAGAGATACAAAATTTGGGTTAAGTTTCCAAGAAGGTAGAGTTCCAGTTAACATGCCATTTTGTAGGCCCAAGGCTTGCATCACAAGCTTACCAAATACTGTGAATAGCTCTTGTGATATGATTCAGAAGATATAAAAAATTATTAAATTTGTGAGATTGCCAACTGTGATGGAATACTTCCAGATATTTGGTTTGAATGAATTCTTAGGTTTTCATCCTAATAGAAAGTTTAGCTATGGAACTTGGTAGTGTTCCATTGAGCTTATTATCATTGAAGGAGCATCTCTAATTGTGAGTGCTAGTAGGATCATCCAAGTATTTCCAACTCCTATGGTCACTAGCTTCAAGTTGATTCGAATCTAAGTGTAACCTTGAAAGGCCTCCCAACCTTTCAAGTCCACAAGGAATTATTCCATTAAAATTGTAGTGGCTCATATCAATAAAATACAGTTTAGAAGCATTAGATAGTGAGGTAGGAATTGACCATGTAATTGGTTCAGATCCATAAGAAGTTTTTGGAGATTTGGAAGGTTGTTTCCAAAAGTTGTTGGAATCCTACCTTCAAAACTATTCAATGCGAAGCTGATCCGTCGACTGATGAAAGGTTAAAATGGAGTGTAGCTCCCTCAAAGCTTTTGCTAGAGACCTACATGAATTGAAGGCTTTGATGATTTCCAATTTCCTCAAGTAAGCTCCCTTCAAGTTGATTCTTAAATAAATCAAGTGTTGGAGTGATGAAAGGTTGCCAAGACAAGGTGGGATCCTACCGGTGAGATTGTTTCTAGAAAGAGAAATAAAATTAAGCTTTGAAAGATGACCTCGTGATGATGGAATGCATCCTATTATGTAATTCCATTGAGGTCAATAGTCGTAAAGCTAAAGCCAAGATTAAAGGGGATTTCACCATGTAAATTGAGACTCAAGTTCAAAAAATGGGGTTGGATTATGCCGAATAACCGATTTTGGCTTAGATCCGGATGTTTAAGGAATGTGAGGTTGCTTAGGAAGAGCAAATGCCACCGAAGGCCTCAAGCACTAAGATTGATGGACACACTCTTCCCTGTTCTTCTTGCAAGTGATACCCTCCTAGTTGCAAGAATCAGAGTGTCATCCCATGAGAGCAAAGCTCTTGATGGGTCATTAGTTATTTGAAGCTAGAAAGCAAGAACCTGTTCATCAAGTTATTGAAGAAGGTATTGGCGCCATGGTAACACGAGGGGATGAGAAGAAAATGAGAGGAAGGAATGCCCATCTGGGAGATTGGAAGGAAAGCTGAACTCGTGCAATATGGATTTTAAATATAGAAAATAATGCTAAGGAAAGATCTTGATCTACACGCCTCAAAAATAGACAAATAAACCAATTTTTTCCTTTTTTATTGTGAAATCATAGAACTATTTCAATATAAATAGGAGAGTAAGCTTGGGAAGAAATGCTGAATAACGCAAAATTATGAGCTTTCAGCTAACAAATTATTAATATATATTAAAAAAATACAATGTGATCACATGCTTATGATATTCTTATAAAAATATTTTTAAAATGTTGCTCAATGAATTTATTTTGAAATTTGTATGATATTAAAAAAATTATAAAAATATTTTATTCAAAATTTTAAAATGTATGAGTCTCTAGATTCTAACATTTACATAAACATTAGTATAATATTGATTATTCTAACTATACTTTGATTAAAGTAATAAGAGTGATTATAAGTACACGTAACACTCACCTATAATGTTTGTAAAACACATCTAATGAGTTAGATATATGAAAGAGATGTAAGTTAACAATTTATTATCAATATTCAATATTATAAAAAAATTAAATTTAAAATGTAGTGGGATTTACATACATACCCCATAATTTTTTTGCATTTATATATATTACTCGAAGTTATGTATTTACTTATTTAATGTTTTCCTATGCTTGATCTTTTTTTGAATTTTGATGTGACATTGAGTGTAAGATATGTAAATACATAATAATTGTGTGATATGTATTTAAATTCCCTAAAATTTAATGTCAAATCAAAATTTCTTGCCGGTATAAGATGTGACAACATTTTCCTCTGTATTATTTTAATTATATTTGCATATTAATTTAATATTTTATTATTTTACATAAAATTATATCAAATAATAAATATGACAATTTATAAGATAGGCTCAAGAAATTATTTTTCATCTTTAATTTCTCTATGAATTTGAATCAATGATAAAATAATTCCTTAATTTTATAAAAAATATGGGACATATGTTTAATGATAGTATTTATATTTTCTCTTTAATTGTTACATTTATGAACATTTCATGAAAATATAAACCAAACTTGACTTTTCTTAACTCATCTTTATCTATCTATTCTCTCTCTCTCTCTCTCTCTCTCAGATATATATATATATATATATATATATATATATATATGTATATATGTAGTATATAGGTTAAGTTAGTTTGAAGCTTATCATAATTAAAATTTCTAAAACTTTCATTTACAAATATATAGCTAGAGTATGTAATCTATACACCGAGAGGCACATGACTACCAATTCAAGGATATCTTGATACCTTGACTTGCTACTTTATAATTCATCGATTTTACATTATATCGAGAGATTATCAAATAGAGTTATTAATTTTATAATGTAAAATTTGTATGAGTCTAAAGTCAACGGATACATAGACATTTCACAAAAAATGTATAATTTGAAATTTGAGTTTATATAATTACATGCACAAATACAAGGGAGCAAGATTATGGCATATAATCTATTGCATGTTCAAATTCAGTTCCATATTTAATGAGAATTTGAAGTATAAATATTTTGCAATTATAAATCTTTTACGCCAAATTCATCCTTTAAAAAATATTTTCAACTAAAACAAAGTCGAGATATGTTGATATAAAATATAGAAGAAAACATAAAATGTTAAAGAAATTATTAAAAATTAAGACTCACATCTTAAAGAATATATCATCACTTCAATTTTTTAAAAATTTCACTCAATAAAGAAAAATTATCTTTGAAGTAGAATGAATCATACATCAAATTAAAATTTTATTCAACCAATAAATATAACTTTTAACATACCTCATTCATCTACACTTCATTATGATTATAAAGCCCATTTTCCATCTATTATATAGAACAAACAAACCATAGAAATTTTTTTTTTTTTTTTTTTTTAGGGAAACCCCATTATACGGGGGTATTTTATTGCCACAAAAAAAAGGTTACAAGGTCCTTAAAGGGGATAAACTCCGAAACTACTACTCAAAGAGCTACCTAAGGAGTAAATCAACTAAGTACATCCAAGAGCAAAAGAAAACCATAAAGCAAACAAAGAGACAAGATGATAAACATAATAAGCTAAAGAAGAGATAATACAATAGTCGTAACTGTTGCACATTATGATTTTATCCAAATCATATGTTTTACTCTCTATTTTGTGGTCTATTTCATCATAAGCTAGCTTTAAAATATACATCTCTTATTGAATGCCACTACACTACATCTATCATGCTTTTTCTCTCTCTTACTAACTCTTTTGAACATAAAAAGCTCAACTGTAAAATTAAAGTCAAGCATTCATACCTTGTCCTCCTTGATTGAACACAACTTATATCTTAAAATTGTACTTGCAAGTTTGGATCGCTAACTTCCATAACTCAATCTAAAATTTCCATTTTTACAATCTTATGCAAGTTCTTGAGAATTTTATTCAATGTTCTCCAAGAGGGGGATTCCATAGTTATAAACATCCCCCATTCATAGAAATGTGACTTCCTATGCCATATTCTAGAAAGCAAGTATCTTGAAACATTGTACATAAGAAAAAAATCATAGCTGCAAGAATAAAAAAAAACTACTGGAAGAAAAATACCCAATGGTTCCTCTAATCACAGGAGTGCAATGATTTGAGTCACTAAGTAGATTGCTCACAATTCCATGGTGGAGAGCAGAAAGGCCAAAATCTCCCACATAAGCATCCATGTCACCATAAATAAGGTCATTGCTTGCTTATAAATCACAAGGACTCATGATGAAGGTAGCACGTTGCATTCACAGATATCCCAAGAAGAAGAATATATATATATATATATATATATATATATATATATATGAACCGACTATTGGCATTCAAGTGAACTGATAGGGGAGACAGTTCTTCATCCGTGAATCATAAAGAGTGGAGAATCTAAACTAACGGGAGAAGGAGGGAGAAGGCGACATTGAGCGAAGTATCTTGAAACATTGAACATAAGAAAAAAACATTGTACATATATAAACAGAAATATGTATATATATAGATAGATATATATATATATAAAATTCAGTAATAATTTACTTCTTCATTTGTCTCTTGTTAAGAGATTCTTCCAATACTTATAATCACAGGTTAGTATGAATGTGAGGATTTTATAATTTTATTTTTATGTGTTATAAAGCAATATATGATTTGCACTTTAGATTTCAAATAAATTTATTGAATTTTTTTCTCTTTTGTATATATTTTTTTCAGGAATATTTTCTATCCAATTTATATTTTACATCAAACAAATATGTATTTTACTTTTTTTTATATTTTCTCACATAATAAAATAAATATCCGATTTTTTATTTCCTACTTTTTCTCATTAAAACGTAATTCTAATTCAGATTAACGTAATAATTTCTATCCAATTTATATTCATCTTCGTTTGTCTTCTCATTAAGAGAAATCATTCCAATATTTATAATCGTATTTAATATTGATTTAAAAGTAACATTTTTTTTAACTCAAAAAAAGGAAATCAACTCTCATAAGAAAAAGTAATTATAATTACAGCTATTTATATGTATATTATCTATATATTTAAAAACATCCAATTTAGTCTAATTTATTTCAAAAATGCTACCATTTTTATACATTTATTATCTTTCTTTTTTGTTTATGTTCATTTTTTTAGCCTAAGAGAGATTTTTTTTTCTGAACTATTATATATGTTTTAATAACATGCATCAATGTTAGCAGAAACACACTTTTTTTAATTATATGATTAAACTAATTTTAACTAGAAATGTATATAAAATAAATTTAATTCAATTTAAGTTGAATATTATATTTATAATTTTTATATACTTTATTATTATTATTATTATTATTATTATTATTATTATTCTTTTTCTTCTTTTAACCTTCACTGCACATTTCAAATTAGTTAGATAATTTTTAATATTTACTCTCAAACTTCTTATACAAATATACATGAATTATCACATGCGATCAATTTCTTTTAATAAAATCTCTTTAGTATTAAGAGGAGACAAATCAATATGATCAAAAGTAGGTCTGTAAAATAAGTAGTAATGAATTTGATGTGAATTCTAAATAAAGTGTTAAAAGAGAAAATAATTAATGATATTTTTTTAGATTTCCTAAATTAAATTAGAGATAATAGTTCTCAACGAGACACCACAAGAGAACTTCGCCATCTCCTCCAAGAGCTTTCTTTGCTCTCACGCACTCTAGTTAGTATAATGATGTCATCGTTCCCAATTTTCATATAATATTATTCGCGAATCGATAATAGCTCACAATGCGGTGGTGATGGATGGCTAAACGGTGAGGTCAGCTATCGATCGACCATCGCCGTCGGCCACCACCGCCGATCCTCGCCATCGCCATTACCACCATCGATCCATCCGGCCACCACCGACCGCCGACCCGTCACCGCCACCGCCACCACCGATAGTCGCGGATCATCACCGATAGTCATTCACTATCGCAGATTGCCACCAACCACTATTACAACCATCGCCAGATAGTTTGTTACTGATGGGATTTTCGTTATGAGGTTTTCTCACATACAACTCGTAATCCCGTTATCGGAAACCTTAAACATTCTAAAACAAACATATAGTGGAATATTTTTACTAGGCTAGTGATTTTTCCTCTTTCGGACTTTTCCAATGAAAAAATCCTAGAGTTTCTCGTTCTTTCTTCAAATATCTGTGCTTGATTTTCAACAAGGCTAAATAAAGTTTTATTCTACCCAATTGGTTTTTTGCACGTATGCTTGACACCTTCGTGAAAATATTTCCTTTACATCTTTGCACTTGATAACCTTTATGTTCGTAGCACCACCTATATGGTGAAAAGTCTTAATCTCAAGGAACACATAAGAAGAATAATTTCATCATACTTTGATCCTTTAGATTTTTTAGACGTGGGCAACTCTTAATCTCAAAAGATCATCCAAATCAATATTCTAGATATCTAATTGATTATCGTGAAAGCAAGTTAATACTCATGAAAAGGTAAAGATTAAGGAGCAACTTTGGCTTCAAACGGATATTTTGATTTGACTTCCTCCATGCATATTAAATGTCACCGAGTAACACTCTAACAAACAATCTCAAATAGCTCATAATTTTGTACCTACTTCACACAAGTTAACGTCATCGAGTAACATTATGACAAATAACCTCAAATAAGCATCGTATATACTTAGCTTAGATGGAAAGTTTCTCAGGTGAGAGAGAACATTATAGTCCACCTTGGTCTCATCCTCATGCCCAAGGGTGGAGCATCTGGAAGGGCTTCATCTTAGACCAATGACTTATTTTCCTCTATCTTGAGGTGTGCCATAGGAGGTAGAACCTGCCACTATAAAGGTTGACGGTGATCACTTGTTGTGGTAATGGAAGGTTCTATCTACACATCAAGCTCACCTTTCTCCTATGGGACCCTCAAAATTGAATGATTTCAAGTCTATCTCAAGAGGCAAACCCATAGTATTCGTGAGTTGGAAAATCCAATTTTGAATCAAAAGAGGAAGATTAGAATTATTATAGTTATTTTGACTTGAAGAGTTATCATTAGGAATAGAAGTATACAACCCATTAAGTGACAAAATATAATTCAAGCTATTTTCATTGATTTCTTATATTTTGAAGGTGGTACATAGTAAATGTCAAGTAAAGTAAGTGGGTTAGGTATTTAGTGCCTTTATCTATATAACAGTTCTACTAGTGGAAGAACTAGTAAGTAGAGGTGTTTGCTAAACTATATTTAGAGACTGACCGATTGATGGTCACACTACATGGCTATCTCGGCGCATGTGCTATAATTCTTGTTTGGGGAGAGAGATCAATAATAGAGGAAGGTGTCAACCACCTTCCTTTAGTTTATCTTCCATTATCTTCGTAATTACCACCAATAAATATTACCAAAATAAAAAATTACAACTTCTAGAATATAAATCTAAAATTAAAAATAAAACTCAAAATTTTAATATTTCTTCTTGATTGGACTTTGTAATGAGCCTTGATTGGTCTATTGCTTGGACACTTTCCTCTTTTTATAATTGAACCATCCATTGCTCAATATCTTTATCTTGATATTTTTGGGCTCTTTATTAGATTTTCATGATTGGTCCTTCTATATCTTAAAAATATTTTAATACACATCTCAATTATTCTTGAAGTAAAATATAATCTCTAATAATGCAAATAATCACATATAGTTCTACATCAAATATTTCTCACTCATATCATTATTTAATTAAATAGTTACCGCTAATTAATATCACCATGTTTGAAAAGCATATTGATTCAAAATATGCAAAAAATTCTTCAATCCATTTTGTTGAGTTGACATAAAGATAAGAAAATCAATTAGCAAGAAAGGATGGTGATGTACTACTCATCAATTATATAGAGTACGAAGATGTAATGATTGTCCACATTAATAGAGAGGACAATAAATTTCTCAAGAGAGAGCTGATATGGTTGTGGATATAGGACGTTGGAGTTGAACAACATTAATATATATTTGTGGTGAACCACATTAATATATATTTGTGTACTCTTGCTCTTTGGTTGCATTTGCATATATTCATGTTTATGTGGTGATTCATGTGTTGAATTTTCATATGCTATCGTGATAGGGTAAACTTTGTATTTGCTCTTAAGGCTGCAATACTCTTACGTCAAGTGTTAAATCTTTCTTTCACCATAATCTTAATTACTTGTGTGCACTTTAAATTTTGTTTAATTTGATATTCCACTGCACTTGTCTTTAATGGATTGAGTTGGAAGAGTTGAAATAAAATCTAATTCTAATGTGAAGTGTGGCATAACCCAATTTTTGATATCAAATTATTTAAAAAATATTTCATATTTAGAATCTATCACTACATCAATTAGCAATTGAACAATGGTTCTTTTACATTAGGCTTCACATACTAGAATAGATCCTATAGTGCACACAATTTCAAGTGGTTGCATCTCAAATAGACAATAAATTTCTAAACCCTAATCTTTGAAAACAAACTCTTTGAATTTTCGAGAGACTAAGAAATCTATTTTTTTACAAAGCATGAATTTTAGAATATGGCATTTCATCCAAAATGGCACACTTCACCCACAAAGTTGTGAATGACATTATTGTATAAAAGAGCACAATGGACACCTCATTATAATTATAAAGTCAATTTTTCCATCTATTTTAGAGAGCCAACAAACCTTAGAATTATTCAAATTGAATTACAAATAATGATTTTATCTAAATTATGATTTTTACTCATTTCTATTTTATTGTCTGTTGTACTGTAAGCTAGCTTTAAAATATGCATCTTTTTTTAATGCAATTCTACTACAACATTTGTCATAGTTCTTCTCTCCTTTGCAAACTCTTTCGAACATAAATGGCTCAACTATAAAATTGAAGTCAAACAATCATAAGTTGTGCTCGTGATCAAAAACCTTCATCTTGAATTGTAACTGTATATTTGGATCAATAACTTCCATGACTTGATTTGGAATTGCCATTTCTAAAACTTATGTGTTTAAGCTATCCTTGAAAATTTTGTACACATGTCTCCTCCCAGTGAACAATTCTAAGAGGAGAATTCCATAGCTCTAAGCATCCCCCATGGTAGAAACTTGACTCCCTAAACCATATTCTAGAATGCAAGAATCTTGATTTTACTAGAGTACAATAATAAGAAAAAAATTCATAGTTGTTAAAAAAAATGAAGGGTGAAAAATAAAGATTTTACTAGGAGTATATCCAATGGTTCCTCTTATCAAAGGAGTGCTATGAATAGAGTAACTTAGTATATTGCTCACAGTTTCATGAAGAAGACTAGCAAGGCCAAAATCACCCGCATGAGCAACCATGTCACCATCAAGAAGGACGTTACTTGGTTTTAAATCACAATGAATAATTGGTGTTGCACACTCATGATGAAGGTAGAAAAGTGCATTGGCGATGTCTAGTCTCTTGATTAGGTCAAGATGCTCTATATCCTCAGCATGTAACAATGTATCTAAATTACCATTTATCATGAATTCAAAGGCAATAGCCATGAAGTCATTGCCTTTAGAATCAATGCCCACACAACAGGAAATAATCTTTATTAGATTCCGATGTCTGATGTGCCTCAAGGCCTCAGACTCAGCTAGGAAGGCATTATAAGCTCCTTGTTGTTGAAGGTTAAAGACTTTGATGGCCACAATTGTGTATCCATAATTCTCTAAAGAGCTTTTGTACACTGAACCATATTGTCCAATTCCAAGTAGATAGGGTGAGAACTGATTAGTCGCTCTCATTAGTTCTAAATAAGAAACCTTTGGATATACATCTTCTATGATTTTTATATTGGAAGAGTGCTTTATATGTTTTGTTTTTCTATAATTAAAGTACAATATGGAGACGAGAATCAGATACATAACTCATACCACAATGAAAGATTCAAATACATAACACATACCATAATTCTATATATATATATATATATATAATTGATTTGATGATTTCAATCCTAGCCATATTATAACAGTAAATTCTAAAAATAAATTAATTAAATTAATTATAAATAATTAATGAGTTTACATTAATTATTTTTAAATTTATCGTAATTTCTAATTAATTTTAATTCAGTTTTGCATAACGCCATATTAATAACTATATGATCTTTAGACTTCAAATCAATAAATTTTAAAGGTAATTTTAATATAAAATAATGGGCACTCTTTCTAATTAATTTTGGAAAGACTTTTTTTCATATAATTTTTAGGTGTTATTTGCCATCAATTTTTTATTTATTTATGATATTTAAAATTTTAAATTTGTTTTATATATTTTAAAATATTTTAATAAGTTATTATTAAATAATAAATCATATTATTTTAAAAAATACTCAACATAATTTTTTAAATGATTTTAGTATTTTCTAAGAAAATAATTATTATTTTTTAAACATAATTTATTTTGAATCATAATATAAATTTAATATAATATAATTTTAAAACCGATATAGACAAAAGATTAATAAGATTTTAAAAAAGAAATGACGCTTTTGGGATGTTAAAACAATTATCCTTTCATTAACTTGAGTTTATTTGGAATTTTATTAAAGATGTGAATTATAAATAAATTCGAGTAAAATCTAATAAATGCTTGCGATTAGAGTCAACCATGACTCAATGTACTGATTCCTTAAAAAGATATTAATACAAAATATATTTAATATTTTTAAAAATCAAAATTTTAAATATAAATTATTAAAACGTAAAAACCTATATATATATATCTGTGTGTGTGTGTGTGTGTATGTGTGTGTATGTTCTTCATGTTCAACTATATAATAATTTAAAATATATTAACCTTCAATTGATTATATTTTAAATTAACATTCATATTGGTCATTTAAGAATTTTATAATATTTATTTAGTAATATATGTTCACTTATTAACTCTCATTTTATCTAATTAATTATTTGCATTCAATAGAAATAATAAATATTTTTGGTTAAATGTGATAATATATTTAAATTAAATTTTTTAATTTAATTCTTATGACTACCTACAATTTATCAAAATCCTTATAAAAGTTATCTATTCATCTTTAAATTTCAAAAAATTATATTTAATCATTAATAAGTTATATTTTCAAAATTGGGATAAAAATTTAATTAACTCTATGGTTTATGTATTAAGTATTAATAACAAATTTTGTTTAAACGATAGAATCTCCATTTATTTCCATGACATTTTTTTATCCTTATAATAAGTGTTAATTAAATTTTGTTTAAATTTTCAATTGTAATTCATTTTAATTATAATTACTTATAATTATAATATTTATAAAACATCATTTAATTATAAAATAAAATTCATTGAATTTTTTCACTTTTATTTTTTTTCAAGAATATTTTCTATCCAATTTATATTTTACATCAAACAGTATGTATTTTACTTTTATTTGCATGTACAATCACTTTACAAATTAAATATCTAATTTAAAACTACTTCTTTTATTAATTTTTACAAATTTATTAGTGGACTATCAACTTCACTACATCAAATTATTTATACGAAGATTACAATGTCACACCGTTTATATGGATGAATATGTGATTTGATTTTTGATGTACAAATATATGATCTAAGATGTACGAACATGAATACATAAGAATTCAAAGGTATTGACAGAACATATATACTTTATTATTACCAATATTATTAATAATATGATATACAGATAAATATTAGATATGGTATTATAATAATCGGGTTTACACTTAGTTAATAAAGCTTTTCAAAAATATGATATCAAAATTTTAGATGTTAGTTATTTTTATTATTTTTTTCATAAAAAATTTAGGTTCTTATGAAATACAAATTTTGATATTACTCGATAAGACTTGTATTTCAACTTTTTTTATTAATTCAAGAACTAGAACTACCAAATTTATGAGATTGCCAATCCCATATGGAATGCTTCCAGATATTTGGTTTGAACTAATTCCTAGCTTTTGAATCTTAGCTGAAAGGTTAGCTATGGAGCTGGGTAAAATTCCATTGAGCTTTTTATAGTCCAAGAACAATATCTCTAACTGTGAGTTGTTTATAAGGGCATCCATGAATCTCCAACTACTATGATCACTTGCTTCAAGTTGATTCGCCACTAACCTTAATATTGTAAGATGTCTCAACCTTCCAAGTCAAAAAGAAATTATTCCATTAAAGTTATTAATGCCCAAATCAATGATGTTCAAATTGGAAGCATTAGATAATGAAGCTAGAATTGGCCCTTTGAAATTGTTATGAGCCATGAAAAGTCTTTGAAGATTTGGAAGGTTGTCTCCAAAAGTAGTTGGAATGATGCCTTCAAAATTGTTCTATGGCTTGCTGAATAAGTATACTGATGAAAGATTTAAAAAGAAGTCGACAACTCTCCGAAAGCATGTTGATAGAGAAATGCAAGTATTCCAATCTTTCAAATTTTTTTATAAAATTACTCTTAGAATATTTAAGTCAAATTAAAGATAAATTTATTAAAAATTAATTTTATATTCAAATGAGTAATTCATATTAATTATTAAAATACATTAATGTTTAGTGTATCCTATGGTCAAGCTAAAGAACTTACACCTAATCTAAATTAATATGCAACAACTTCATGAAGAAAATAATAAGTGACACTCATAAATTAAGCTAACACATTATTTTTCTTTTTTTTTGTGCATGAGAATTTCTAAAATTTTAGGTAATTTTCACTCTCCTTTCCTATAATTAGCCTTATATTAGTAAACATTTTTGTTTGCTAAAATTAAAATTTTGTTTGCTAATTTGAAATGATATATGATAAGGTGAAGTATAAACCCTATAATGATTCTAAATAATGTAAAATTTGAGAATTTTTAGACTTTAAAAGATCTCCTTATGACAATAAATCATCATTATATATATATATATATATATATATATATATATATATATATATATATATATATATATATATAGCTAGAAACCCAAATAGTAGAATAAAACTTTAAGCCTTAGCCTTGTTTAAAAATCCAAAGACACACATATATTTGAAGAGAGAATGAGAACTCTAGGATTTTACATGGAAAAATCCCAAAAGAGGGAGAAAACCACGACAGCCCAATAAAAATGTTTCACTGTATATCTGTTTTGAAGTACAAAGTTTAAATTTTTTCAATAATAGGATTACAGTGTTGTATGTAAGAAAGCGACAACAGGTGACAATAGCTATGCAAAAGAATGGGAACAATTGGCGGCAACGAGTGAATGATACCGCTGGTGATGATAAAGGCGGTGGAAGTCTGGTGACGGTGACGAAGTGACCAATAGTGGTCGACGTACCGGCGGTGGTTGGTAGTGGCAATACGACGCGATCATTGGTAGTGACCACGCCGATGACCCAGAGGTCGGAGACGGTGGCGAGGTGGTCAATGGCGGTGACCAATGAAGGTAGTGGTCACCAACGAGGTGGTCGACGGCCGCGAGGACCGGCATGGTAGCCAATGATGGTGGTCGGTGGTGGTGACCAACGGTAGTCAACATTACGATTATCTATGGCGTGGTCGGCGACCGGATCCGAATTAGTGACACGATTATGCTTGGAGGCTCATCAAGCCAAGTTCTCTCTTCTCTTTGCTTGGCCTCTTTCCCACCATTCATGACTAGAATGAGGTCCTATTTATAGGATTCTGAGAGTGCATTTTGGTCATTATAGTCAAAATCTCAAAACACTCTATTGGATGGCTCAAAATGATTCTTTTGATCATCTCATGTATTTTAAGTATTTAAATGCTCAAATGAAGTCAAAATCAAGAGATCTTTGTTAGATCCGCCAAGATGCTCAATTTGATCATAAACACTCTATATTTAAGAACTCATATCACAAAGTTTCCAATGATATTTTAATTGCTTGATTTAGTTTCACTTAGGATCAAATTATTTTCTACATCAAGATTCGGTTTCAATAGTAGAATTTTGTCATATCAATATATATATTATATATATATATAAAGAGAAATATGTATATATATATATATAGATAGATATATATAAAATTCACTAATAATTTACTTCTTCATTTGTCTCTTGTTAAGAGATTCTTCCAACACTTATAATCAGGTTAATATGAATGTGAGGATTTTATAATTTTATTTTTATGTGTTAGAAAGCAATATATGATTTGCACTTTAGTTTTCTGATAAACTTATTGAATTTTTTTATCTTTTGTACATATATATTTTTCAGGAATATTTTCTATCCAATTTATATTTTACATCAAACAAATATGTATTTTACTTTTGTTTTTATATTTTCTCACTTTATAAAATAAATATCTGATTTTTTATTTCCTATTTTTTCTCATTATAACGTAATAATTCAGATTAACGTAATAATTTCTATCCAATTTATATTCATCTTCGTTTGTCTTCTCATTAAGAGAAATCATTCCAATAATTATAATCATATTTAATATAGATTTAAAAGTAACATATATTTTTTTTAACTCAAAAAAGGAAATCAACTCTAATAATAGAAAAGTTATTATAATTACAGCTATATATATATGATCTATATATTTAAAACATCAATTTAGTCTAATTTATTTCAAAATGCTACCAATTTTATACATTTCTTATCTTTCTTTTTGTTTATTTTCATTTTTTTAGCCTAAGAGAGATTTTTTTGAACTATTATATATGTTTTTATATCATGCATCAATGTTAGCAAAAACACACTTTTATTAATTATATGATTAAACTAATTTTAACTAGAAATGTATATAAAATAAATTTAATTCAATTTAAGTTGAATATTATTGATATGACACTGTAAATTCAACTAGTCGAAGCACGAATCTTGATGTCGAAAGCAATCTGATTCTGAATCAAGACTAACCGAGATCAAGCGCTTATTATCCATTGACTCTTAAACATAAAATGTTTATAGTCAAATCGAGCATCTTGACGAGCCGGATCTAACAAGCCCAAGATCTTATAATTCTGACTTCTTTTGAGCATTCAAATACACAAAATATATCATATGATCAAGAGGATCATCATGAGTCATCTGGAGGAGTGGTTGATTTTGCATACGTAAACACCCCCAAATCTATAAATATCTCCTCATTCTTCACATGAGGGTGGGGGAGGCAAGCAAGAGAGAGAGAGCTCTAAAGCTTGAAAATCCTGCATAATCGCACCACCACTTTGACCACCCGCTGGTTACCACCACCACCACCGTACCGCCACCATTGATCCTCACGTGCAATCTCCTGTCTCCATCATGACGCCCTTCATCGCTGGTCGTTCCGTCACCATCATCTGCTACCACTAGCAATTGTACAACGAACGTGACTATATGGCGCTTGTTGTCGATTTTGAGATTCCCATTGTCATCCTTCTCACAATTATGTAATCTTGTTATCGGGAAAATTTTGTACTAAAACAAATACATAGTGGAAGATTCTTATTGGGCTAGGCCTCGTGGTTTTTCCCTCTTTTCGAGGTTTTTCCACGTAAAACTTTCTAGAGTTTTCTTGTTCACTCTTTAAATACCTGTGTGTGTGCTGGATTTCACAACAAAGCTAAGGCATAAACTTTCACTCTACCGCAACTAGTTTTCTAGCACGCAGCTGGGCAATCTGGAAAACTATTCCCATTATTTCATCTTGTATGACAACCAAGTTTCCTAACAAGATGAAACCACCATCGAGGTGGAGCATTTCAAGCTTTTAAAGAGTGCAAGAAGAATGAAGATTCATCAAACTTCATTCCTTGATTTTATCAAACTAACTCTTAATCTCAAAAGATTATCCAAATCAATATGGATATCTAATTGATTATCGCTATATAGAAGCAAGTCGCAATAACAATAAAAAAGACCAAGGTTAAGGAGCAACTTTGGCTACAACCACAAATGGATGTTTTGATTCAAATTCTTCCATACAAGTTAACGCCATCAAATAATACTTTGACAAACAACCTGGATAGGTCAAAATCCTTAGCGGATTCAATTGATCTCTTCCATACGGGTTAACGCCATCGAGCAAAGACTCGACAAATAACCCTGGATCAAAACTGCACCTACTCCATGCGTTAACGCCATCAGCAAAGACTCGACAAACAACCTGGATAGGTCAAAAATCCTCGGATTCAATTAGACCTCTTCCACACAAGCGCCATCGAGCAAAGACTCTCACAAACAACCTGATAGGTCAAAAGGTCCTTGGTGGACTTCCCACGACCTTTTTCACACATGTTAACGTCATCGGGTAACACTCAAACAACCCTGATAGGTCAAAATCATATTCAATTCAACCTCTTCCATATTAACATCTGCAACACCGACAAATAACCTCGATAGGTCAAAATCCTCGATTCAAAGACCTCTTCCATACAGTTAACGCATTAAGCAAAGACTCGCCAAACAACCTAGATAGGTCAAAAGGTCCTTGGTGGACTTCCCAAGAAATTTTCCATAAGTTAACATCATCTGCAACACTTTGACAAACAACCTCGGATAGGTCAAAATCTTTAGGATTCAATTCGACCTCTTCCATACAGACGCCATCGTAACACCCGACAAACAACCTCGGATAGGTCAAAAATCCTCAGCGGATTCAATTCAACCTCTTCCACACAGGTTAACGTCATCGAGCAAAGACTCTGACAAACAACCTAGGATAGGTCAAAAGGTCCTTGATGGACTTCCCACGGCCTCTTCCACACAGGTTAAAGTCAATGGGTAACACTCTGACAAACAACTTGGATGGGTCAAAATCCTCAGCTGATTCAATTCAACCTCTTCCACATTATCGCATCGGTAACACTCGATAAATAACATCGATAGGTTAAAATTATCACTGCGGCATGCCGTTGCCGGTTTACGCGCTGACTACAGGCTGCCATCATTAATTATCTCCATCTCCGAATAACCATCCATTATCATCTAATCACTGATGCTGCCACTGCCGACCATTATCATGTTGCTGACCACCCTATCGGCCGCTAACCATTGCCACCGGTTACTCTCATACTGATATTACCGCTTACCGCCGCTTCACTGCCACTATCATCGCTAATTCCTGGTCACATCATTATTTTTCTCCATTACGATGGGCCGCACCATTATCGACTACTATCGCGCCGCTGATCACGCTACCAACCGTCGCGCCATCAATCTGCGGCTCACCACTATCATTGATCACAATCTGGTCACCACCATCATCGCCCATCTTTGATGGTCACCACATCATCGCGGTATCGCCTACATCGATGCCACTACATCATCACATCATTGGTTATCGATCATCACCTCCAAACTCGGTCCCGAGGTAGTTGATCTCTTTCGGAAAAATTGGAGCCTCATCAGTATGAACAATGAGCCTTGATCGTCCAAACCGCCCGTCCAACAAGGCGGGCCACTTTCGAGGAAAAAATGAGTCTCGCATGAACTACGGGCCTTGATTGCCTCCAAACCCGGTCGGTCTGACAAGGGTAGTTGACGCCTCTTTCGAGGGAAAATCGGAGCCTCGTTGCATGAACTACGGGCCTTGATCACCTCCGAACGACCTCCTCTTAAGAAGAAGAGAGACACTCAAGCATATGAAGAGTGTGCCTTCTCCCATGGCCCTATAGACCCCCAGGGCAAAAGGTCAAAACCATCAAAACCGCAAAAAGCTCAAACCAAAATGAGCAAAATGGGCAAAATGGGCAAAAGACAAACCCTCTGGCCCTCACGACGTGGTCCACTCTTCTGCCCATTCACCGCTTTAGTGACTTCGCCGTTATTCCTCCACCACACCGCTTCCGCCATTTTCTCAACTCATCAACAAGAATCACAAGCTGCTGGCCCGCTTAGCCCATGCCTCAGCCATTCTCGACGTTTCAAACTAAACCGGCCATACAGAGGCGGAGCGCCAAGGAAGGCCATGGCACTACCAGTTTCGCTGGGCGCCATGATCAATCGCGAATGGGTCCATAACTCTAAAATCTGCTCATATATCCAATATGTCCCCTGCCCTCTTTGATCATAATCTTGTGCTCCCATGAAGAACTGTTCTCTCAAAATGTATGGTTGATGAATCCACAAATTTCATTGATGAATGTATTATTTTCAAGTATTTGATTTATATATTTTTGGATGATTGAGATAATATCATCCAAAAATAAGGGGGCAATTGATACGACCCTAAAAATTCAACTAGTCGAAGCACGAATCTTGATGTCGAAAGCAATCTAATTCTGAATCAAGACTAACCGAGATCAATCGCTATTTTAATCACTCTTAAACATGAAGTGTTTATAGTCAACATCTTGATGAGCCGATCTAACAAACCCAAGATCTCATAATCGACTTTATTTGAGCATTAAATAACACAAAATACATCATATGATCAAGAGAATCATCAAGTCATCCATGGAGGAGTGGTTTGGATTTTGCATGTATTTAGAAACGCCACCCTCAAATATATAAATAGCTCATTCTTCACATGGGGGCAAGAGATGGAGAGTTCTAAAGCTTGAAAATCCTCCGTCATATTCATGCCACACCACTCGACCACCCCCCGTTGGTTACCAACCATCGCCGGCCGCCACCGATTGTCGCCGTCAAATCTCCATCGGTATACATCATGATGACCTTCATCGTATGTTCCTCATTCACCATTATCTACTACCACTAGCAATTGTTATAACCGAACGACTATATAGCTGTTGTCCGATTTTGGGATTCCCATTGTCACCTTCTCATATACAATTAATCTATTATCATGAAAATTTTGTACTCTGAAACAAATACATAGTGGAAGATTCTTACTAGGATAGCCTCGTGGTTTTTCATTCTTTTCGAGGTTTTTCCACATAAAAATTTATGGAGTTTCTTGTTCACACTTTAAATACCTGTGTGTGTGCTGTATTTCACAACAAGGCTAAGGTGTAAACTTTCACTCTACCGCAACTAGTTTTCTAGCACAACAATTATATTTATAATTTTATATACTTTATTATTATTATTATTATATTCTTTTCTTCTTTAACCTTCACCGCATTTCAATTACTTAAATAATTTTGAATATTCACTCAAACTTCTTATACAAATATACATGAATTATCACATGTAGATCAATTTCTTTTAATAAAATCTCTTTACTATTGAGAGAGAGACAAATCAATATGATAGGTCTGTGAAATAAGTAGTACTAAGTTTGATGTGAATTCTAAATAAAATGTTAAAGAGAAAATAATTAATGATATTTTTGTAGGTTTCCTAAATTAAATTAGAGATAATAATTCTCAACAAGTCGTCGTAAGAGAACTTCACCATCTCCTCCAAGAGCTTTCTTTGGGTTTGTTGTTGCTCCTCGGCCGTATTGTTAGGTATAATGCTATCATCATTCCCAATTTTCATATATTATTCAATGATAATAGTCACACTGCGTGGTCGACGGTGGTGGTAAATGAGGAGCGCCGCCGATCATCGACATCATCGCGCCGCCACCACCGCCTATCCTCACCATCGCCGACCACGGCCGCCGCCACCGTCACCACCGACCTCGTCCACCACCGCCACCACCACCGATATTCCCGATCATCACCGACCCATCATTCACTATCAGATGCCACCACCTTACGCCAACTACCGGCAGCATATTTGTTACCGATTGGATTTTCGCTTTCTCACATACAACTGTAGAATCCGTTATGGGGAAACCTTAAACTTTGTACTCCAAACGAGATATAGTGGAATATTTTACTAGGATAGGTCCCTGATTTTTTCGATTTTTTTCACGTAAAATCCTAGAGTTTCTCGTCTTTCTTCAAATATATGTGTGCTTGATTTCTCAACAAGGCTAAGAGTAAAGTTTTATTCTACAACCCGATTTTTCCGCACCCAACAATTGACACTTTCTGTGAAAAATATTCTCTTTACATTTTTGCAATGGTCAATAACTTTATATTCAGCACCACCTATATGGTGAAGAAAATCTTACTCGAGGAACACATAAGAAGAATAAAATTCATCATACTGATCTTTCATCTTTTGTAAGAGACGTGCAACTCTTAATCTCAAAAGATCATCCAAATCAATATTCGATATCTAATTGATTATTAGTTAGAAACAAGTCGAATACTCATGAAAAATGCAAAGATTAAGGAGCAACTTTGGCTACAAATGGATATTTTTGATTTGACTTTCTCCATCATATTAAATGTCAGAAAACACTATGACAAACAATTCGAATAATCTCTAAATATTAAATAATAAATATTTAGAGGTTATTTTAATTATAAAATAAAATTAAAATAAGATTAAACAAATAAATAAAAAAATGAAAGCCAGTAATTTTAAATAATAAGAATGTAGATGATAATATTTAAATTACATATAAATTGAAACTATAATAAATATTATATGATAGATAATCTAATCAAAATTATATTAATATAGTCTTCTCATTTGTCCTTAAATAAAAAAAATATTTGTAATCCTTGTTTGTATTGAGACAATAGTTAAGAATATATACAAGTGAAATAAATAATTCTTTCTTTTAGTTTGTTTACATAAAATAATATAATCATATTTAAATTAATTAAAATATAATTATTAAAATATAATATCTCAATTAAATATAAATCTATTAATTAATCATAAAGAATTAAGTCTATATAATTACATCTAATTTTATTAATTATAATTAATTTAAAAAAAATATATTAATTTATTATTATCTTAATAATTTAAAATTAAATTAAAAATAAATCAAAATAAAAATAAAAATTGGAAAAGGAATGGAGTTGAAATTTCCAAAACCCTCTTTCTACTAACCCTTTCGACCGCGTAAAAGAGAAGGGAGACGAAGGTAATCCCTTCCTCCCACCCTTCTTCGATGCCTCGCTTCAATCCCATAAATCCACCCACCAATAGTGGATTTAGTAAATCTAGAATTAACTAAAGAAATGGGAATACAAAAGGGATTTAACTTGTCCAAAATACTATTTGGCTGAATTTAAGTTAATTCCGCTTAAATTCTGCTCAAATCTAGAGCCAAATAGCCCCTTAAGGTTATGAATTTATTGAAAAATCTTGTATTGATTGTAGTGTATTTGATGATGTAATATATAAGAAAATTATTTGTGCTTCAATGATTTTTTTTTTGACTTTTCTTAATATGTGTTTACATTCAATTTGGCCAATTGGAATGTTAAAACTATTGTGATATAAAGATATAGGAGAAGTCCTATCCGAATAATAAAGAAAATCAATTGGATTTACTAAATATACTTTGGCATATGTTTCAAACCGTAATCTTAAGAGAGATGAATGTCACACAATCATTTAATTTTAATAAGATTATATAAATGTAACTAATAAAAGGTAGTGATTTAGTTGTAATGATATATTAAAAGTTTTAACATCTATTTAGTTGACATAGATGATGCAATATTCAAGCTCTTGATTAACAACATTTTCTAAACTTTCACATCTATTTAGTACATAGCATCAACAAAAATTTTATAAATTAAAAGTGTACTTTTAAAATTAAGAAAAGCTTATTTTTCAAAAATACTTTATAATTTGTGCTCTTTTAAATATCTCTTGATTTACATCTTTGTTGGATAAAAATAGCAAAACTTGTCTTAATTCAAAATTTTGCTTCTAAATCTTCATGGAAACTATATTCTATCATTACTTTTGTTGCTTAAATGATATGTATACTTATGCATATCAATGGTCAGTAGTTGGCATGGGTAGAATGTAAGAGTGATGGTTTTATTACTATGATGACATAGTAGGTGGCCACCTAGTCACAAATGTTGTGTATACCAGTGATGATCTAAATATATCATTCAAATTGGGCAAGCTTGAGCACAAACTTACATACACTTTAGATAGAATAGATGGATGTATAATAGAAAGTCCTACATAGACTTGCATGATATCATTATAGCCATATCAATAAGTGCATTATTTTCATGCTAGATTCTTTTTTATACCAGATATCTACAACTTACTAAAGATTTATTAGCAATCTCTTACAGAGCTGAAGGAGGTTATTAAATCAAGGTAAGGAAATATGGTTGGATGACTGCACCTACTATTAGTATGGTGCAAGGAGTGACATATTGGTATGTCCACATGTGCACCTACCCAAGAGATACTAATGAAAAGCACATAAGATAAGATATAGGTATGTCTACAAGTACTCATAAAGCAATTGACTAGCCAAATTTTAATCTATATGGACAAGATTGATAGACTTCTAGAGACCCTAGTTTTAATCAATAATTAACTAAACTATTATATTATTTTATTTAAATAAATTTTATATTTTAATAAAATTTATAATTTGTTATAATTGATGAAAATATTATTAAATTAAAATTATTTTTAATTTAACTTAACTTAATTTTTTCTAATCTAATACAATATTGTTAATGATTAATTAATAAGCTATTATAAGTTAAATTTTATTCTTTTGAAGACATTAAAACTTTATAATATTTATACCTTATTATTGTATTTTATTTCTACTAAAATTTTGGCTAGATAAAATTTTTATTTCTACTAAAAAAATTTATCTCATCCCTTATTATTGTATTTTTATGTTCTAATTTACATGATTTTAAAATTATATATATGAAAAATTATCAAAATTAAATTTATCATAAAATATAAATGATGCAATTAAAAGAAATAAATTATAAACTTAACAAGTAATTTATAATATTTTTAGACCATGAACCAAAATTTCTAGCTCCATGATATGTTTCTTAACTACAATTGTCATTAATGGATGCATAAGTGTATTTCTAAGTAATTTGGCTTTATTTATAAGATCGTTTCTATGAATTTTAAAATCAATAGACCGTAAAAAAATGAAATTGATATCGATATTTTTTTTCATCTTCTTTTAGATGTAAAGAATAAAATTATATTATATCATCATGAAATTATCCAACAAAATTATTAATTTTATAATGTATAATTGTGTGATTCTAAAATCACTAATAGATACACAATATCTCATGTTTGAATTTATATTTTCTTATGCTAGAAAATAAGACAACAAGATTATGGCATATAATCTATTGCATGTTCAAGTTTAGTTCAATATATAATGTTATTACAATTATAATTTCTTTAATATCAAATTCATCCTTTAGAAAATATTTTCAACTAAAACAAAGCCATTTACAAAATATAGAAAATAAAATAATAAAATGATAAAAAGTTTATCAAAAATTAAGACTTGCATCTATTAGGGGAGATATGATACGTTCAAATTTTTTGAATTGCTCACTTAATCAAACAACTTGATTTTTAAAGTAAAATGCATCATACATCAAACTAGAAATTTTATTCAATTACTCATAATGAATTTTTTTACATATCTCATACATTCCTAACGAATTTCATTGTATTTATAAAGCTAATTGTTCCATCTATTATACATACCTAGCAAACTTTAAAAATAGTCACAACCAAATTGCACATAGTGATATAATCCTAAATATAATTTTTACTCATGTCTATTTTGTCATCTCACTATAAGCCGACTTCAAAATATAAATCTCTTATTGAATGCAATTCAGTAACATTTTCCATGCTTATTCTCTCTCTTGCTAATTCTTTAGAACATAAAAGCTCAATTGTAAAATTGAATTCAAACATTCATATGTTGTAATCGCTTGATTGAGTGTCATTTTCGTGTTCAACCTAAATTTGTATGTAAGTTTGGATCAATAACTTCAATGACTCGATTTGGAATTGCTAGTTCTAGACTTATGTAGGTTTAGGCCATCCTTAAAATTCTATCAATAGGTCTTCTTCCGGAACAACTCCAACATAAGAATTCCATAGTTATAAACATCCCCCATAGAAGAAATCTAACTCCCTAGACCATATTCTAGAACGAAAGCATATTGAATCATTATATATTTTAATATAATAAGAAAAAAAATTCATAAGTCTAGTGAATTAAAAGTTGAAGAATAAAGATTGTTACCAGAGCAAGATACCTAATGGTTCCTCTTATCAGAGTATTGATCCACTTAGTGATTGTTTATAGCGGATCTCCCACATGAGCAACCATGTCACCATCAAGAAGGACATTTGGCTTTAAATCACAATGAATAATTGGTGTTTCACACTCATGATGAAGGTAGCAAAGTGCATTGGCAATGTTTATGGTTTGTATAATCTCTTATAATAGACACACTCATGGTAAAGGTAGCAAAGTCTAGATGCTCAATATCCTGTGTAACCATGTATCTAAATCTCTATTTCCATGAATTCAAAGACTATGAAAATTGTCTTTTGAATTGATGTCCACACAACAAGTAATAATCTATACTAGATTTGTGTGATGCATGCTCTTCCTCCATATAAGGCTTTGGAAGCTCCTCATTTTTGAAGGTTAAAGACTTCGAGCCACAATTGTGTATCCATAATTGTCTAATGAGCCTTTATATGAACCATTTTGTCCAATTCAAGTAGATTCGTGTGTGAGAACCCGTTAGTTGCTCCCACCAATTCTAGAAAAGAAACTTTGGATGAAATCTTCCATGAATTTTGGATTGGTAGAAACCTTTAAAAGATTTCATACTTAAGGCATAATATGGAGAAGATGATCAAAGAGAATGGTACAATAGTTGGTAAAAGGATTGCTATAATAGTAATTGTAGTTCTCTTCTCTTTTATATGAACTTATATCGAGACATGCAAAAAACATGAAAGTCTAATACTCCACCACAAAGCCCATCATTTACTTGTGGGATACTATTGTTGCATTGAGATCCCCTCACTAAGGACTTCACCAACAAGATGATTGAATGAAATATTTAAGTATTCAATCCTCAACATTCCCAAAGCTTTTGGAATTTATCCTATCAAATTATTTTGATAGATTTAGTACTCTTAGTTTTTAAGCCACCCTAGGGAGATAGTATTATCAAGCTAGCTTGTCCAACACTAACTCATACACACACTAATTGAGTTGAATTTCACCAAATAAATTTATTTTGTTTTTTTTTAAAATAGAGCATAATGCTTAAACCACCATGATGGAATCCAATGAGAGAGTTGGAATCAACCAACACAAAGAGGTAAATTCAATCTCTTTATATGCTACAAATTCAAATTATAATCAATGAACAAAATTCAAGGCTTAAGGCTTAATGCTTGGTGGTATGAGGCATTGAAATATTGCTATCTAAATACCAAATAACATTTGAGTTAATAAAAGAGGTAGAGTTCAAGCAACATATGATGTAGACTCAAGTATAAACCTTGCAATTACCCATATTATTTAGATGGCAGATGATTTTATTAGCCAAAATTACATTGTTGAGATTGTTAATATCATTTGAATGCTTCCAAATATTTAATAGACCAAATAGTTTTGAATCTTAGAAATATTAGCTATATAGAGTTCCACAGGTTATTATCATCCAAGAACAATAACTATAAAGAAATTAGTAGCATTCAAAAAATTAAATTATCTTCTAGTTGATTTGAATATAAGAATAACCTTGAATGACCACCCAACCTTCAAGTATAGAAGGAATTATTCCATTAAAATTGTTTTTATTTCAATAAAATTCTTAGAAGCATAAGGAATTACCTATAAATTAGTTAAGACTCATAAGAAGTTTTAAGATTAAGAAGGTTACTACCAAAAGAAAATTGGAATACCTTCAAAAATGTTCCCATTTAAAGAAGTATCTGATGAATGGTTGAAAATGGAGGTAAATTCTTATAAGCATGTCATAAAGGCACATAAGTATTCCATGTTTTTATGATTACAATTGCCTTATGGTTTCAAGTTGATTATGGGATAAATCAAGGTGTTAGAGATGTAAGGTTGCCAAGAGAAGGTGTGATCTATGATACTATTATTGAAAGAGAAGAAAATGAGCTTTAAAAGATGCAATGATGGAATGTTTCTTATATAATTTTATAATGTCAGCTATAAAGCTAGTGTTCATATAAAAAAGGATTTCACCATGTAATGAATTGAGACTTTTCAAAAAATGAGGCCTTGGCACTAAAGAAATATTATATCATAAATTGATTTTTGAGATCCAAGTGACAAAGATGAGGTTGTCTATGAGGAGATGTAACCAAAGGCCACAATTTTGATAATACAACTCTTTTAAGTTTGCTGTGAGATACTAATCAAATGAGGGTGTTCCATGACAAGTTATGAGTCATTAGTTATCAACCTTGAAAGCAATAAAAATTGTTAGTAATGAACAGTGGTGATTTAAAATAATATACATAAGAAGAATGAGAAGAAATTCAAGAAGAAATTTGTTTAGATTATGTTTGTTGAAGGAACTCATGATATTTTTATAGAACACAATCAATTAAATTTAGAAGCTTATAATAAACTATTTTAGTAATTGTTTCACACTAGATAACAATTTAAAAAAGACAAACTAAAAAAATTTTATCACATCAATAAGTTTTTTGAGAGAAAATATCAAAAAATTAAACTTAGTCTACTAATAAGTATTAGGTAATGTATATATATATGTAAATATGAAATTTTGAAAATCAATTAAAAATTGAATTTAACTATCAATTTGTTGAATTTTGTATTTTTGTTGTGTTCAATTATGATTAGTGTTTATATTAAGATTATGTTGAATTCAGTATACAAGTTTTAATAATTTAGATATTTTAATACAAAATAGAATAATTTTATTTAATACAAAAATTAACATGAACTTTATTTGTAGTAGTACAATTATTAAATGTCATTACACATTTTGTATTATTAGTATTTTTGCATAATGTTAAATCATATTCTAATTAATTTAGTAGTGGTAATTTAAAATAAAGTACAATATATTTAAAATAGCATCATCCATTTTGTATATAATAGATTAATCTTAATTATAATTAATTTTATTATTACATATTATGTATTATATATTTAATATTTAAGTTTATATTATTATTATTATTATATATATATATTTATTTATTTAGTATTTAATATTTAATATTATATTTATATAATTATTATTATTAATATCATATAATACATGCATATGTAAATTGATTATATTACACTTTTCTAGTGTCAATATTATAGTATCATAGTTAATAACAATTTTATTGAATGTTTAAATGCATAATTCATTGATTTCCAAAATATTAAATATATATCAAGTTCCATAATTATGAAGAAAATGACTAAACTTAAATTTTATACATTTATAATGATAATCTTTAAAACAACAAATCACACTCATATGTGAGAAATAAAAGGTAGAGTCAATAAAAAATTTAAATTAATTGATTCTAATGAGCTATGCTCTCATCAATGACTCATTAGCTCAAAGCTATTTTGAATAATAAATATTAATAAAAATATTTTAAAATTTTAAAATTTACAATTATTAAGAATATTTAAAATTTCTATCATATTTTTATATTAAGTTTTTATTATTTAAATATTTTTATCATTATGATTGGAATCAAGGATTGTTCTAAAACAAGAGTAAATGAAAAAATCATGATGAAGGTCATCATGATAAATAGATTAAAAAATCAAATAATAATTTATACCTAGTCAATTGTTTTGAGATCTTTAGAGCTCTCTTGCTTGGCCTCCCTCGTATGAGGAATGAGGCTATTTATAGATTGGAGGAGTGCCTCTATAAATACATGCAAAATCTGAACCACTCCTCCATCGATGGCTCATGATGATTCCCTTGATCATATGATGTATTTTGTGTATTTGAATGCTCAAATGAAATTGGAATTGTAAGATCTTTGGCTTGTTGGAACCGGCTCGTCGAGACGCTCGATTTGACTATAAATACTTCATATTTGAGAGCTTTTTAGGAATTTAACTGATGTCCCAAAGTTTCCAATGATATTTTAAGTGCTTGATCTCGACCAATTTCAATTTCTGATCAACTTGCTTTCGACATCAAGATTTGTTCTTCGACTAGAGGAATTTTCAGGGTCATATCAGTTGCCCCCCTATTTTTGGATGATATTATCTCAATCATCCAAAAATATATATGCCGAATACTTGAAAATAACAAATTCTTCAATGAAATTTGTGGGTCCGTTAACCATACATTTTGATAGAATAGATCTTCATAGGAGCACAAGATTATGACTACGAAAGCAGATGCACAGCCACAAATATGTGTAGGTATGCACGAGTGCGAAATTTCGAGGTTACGGACCCATTCGGGTCTCTACAGGCGCCTGGAGCCCCGGGGATGATGGACGATTTGCTGGCTGACCGCAGACGGCCCATGGTGGTCTTGGTCAGCAAGGCTACCGCTGGTGGGTTTAGGCTGGGTCATGGGTCAGCGGGCAGCAAAATCACGCTGGTCGCTGTTCAGCGGAGTGGGGGAAGCACGGTCGACGCTGGTTGCTGGGCGGAGCGGGGATGGTCATGATGGTCGCGGAGGAGAATGCGGATCGTGATGTCCGCTGGCGGCCGAACGTGGGCGAAAGCAGGTCGGCGGTCGGCGGTTTCAGCGATATGGCACGACGGGCCGCAGTGGCATGAGGGCGAGGCGGGCGTGGCATGCCCCGCTCCCAAACGACGGTTTTTGAAGGTTTCGGGCAGTTTTTGACGGTTTTGAGCGATTTTTGACAATTTTTTACCCTTTTGCCATTACAAGGGGTCTATAAAAATGCCCCTATGGCCAAAGGAGAAAGCACCTTCTTTTCTTCTTGAGAGAAGGTCGTTTGGAGGCCGAAGGCGCGGTACTTACCGTTGCCGTTTTTTATCGAAAGAGGCGTCAACCGGCCTCATCGGACCGTCCGGGTTTGGAGGCGATCAAGGCCCATGGTACTTACGTCGTTGTTCCGGTTTTCCCTCAAAAGAGGCATCAACCGGCCTCATCGGACCGTCCGGGTTTGGTGATGTTTTTGGCTATGTCTCACACTGAATAATTGATGTCTCACACTCATGATGAAGGTAGCAAAGTGCATTGGTGATGTTTTTGGCTATGTCTAATCTCTTAATTAGGTCAAGATGCTCGATATCCTTAGCATGTAACCATGTATCTAAATTATCATTTGTCATGAATTCAAAGACTATAGCCATGAAGTCATTGCCTTTAGAATCAATGCCCACACAACAGGTAATAATCTTTACTAGATTTGATGCGATACACATCAAGGCCTCACACTCACTTAAGAAGGCATTAGAAGCTCCTTGTTGTTGAGGGTTAAAGACTTTGATGGCCACAATTCTGTATCCATAATTCTCTAAAAAGCCTTTGTACACTAAACCATATTGTCCAATTCCAAGTAGATTTGTAGGTGAGAACCCATTAGTCACTGTCATTAGTTCTAAATAAGAAACCTTTGGACATACATCTTCTATTTTTAGATTGGAAGAGTGCTTCATATGATTTATTTTTCTATAATTAAAGTACAATATGAAAACGAGAATTAGAGAGAAGGTAATCAAACATGGTAAGAGAATTGCCAACAATAGCAATAGCACCCATCTTCTCTTTTTATGTGAGCTTATATGAGAACATGGAGGTAGATGAAAGCTTGGAACTCCATTACAAAGCTCATAATTTTCTGAGGGATACCGATGTTGCCTTTGGAAGATTCCCTCATGGGGAACTTCACCAAAAAGATGATTAAAAGATAAATTTACATAATTAAGGCTCCTCAATGTTCCCAAAGCATTTGGAATTAGCCCTGTCAAATTGTTTTTGGATAAATATAGTCACATTAAAACTTTTAAGTCACCCATAGATAAAGGAATAGTCCCTTGAATTGAGTTAGAGCTCAAATCCAGCAGTTCTAAATTCACACAACCACTAATCGAGTCAGGAATTGTACCAAACAGTTTATTTTCTTGTAAATATAACCATGTTATGTGTTTCAAACAACTAATTTCTCTGGAATAAGATTTGTGAGAGAGTTAAAAGCCAAACTAAGGAGATAAATTGAGGGCATTGTGAATATCTCTTTAGGTATATGGTCATTTAAATTATTTTTGTGAATAGTCAGCTCTATGAGGCTCTTCAAGTTTCCAATGCTTGGTGGTTTGGGGTCATTGAAACCATTGCTGTCTAAATAGAGATACAAAATTTGGGTTAAGTTTCCAATAGAAGAAGGTAGAGTTCCAGTTAACATGCCATTTTGTAGGCCCAAGGCTTGCATCCTGACAAGCTTACCAAATACTCTCAGGAATAGCTCTTGTGATATGATTCAGTTCAAGATATAAAATTATTAAATTTGTGAGATTGCCAATCTGTGATGGAATACTTCCAGATATTTGGTTTGAATGAATTCTTAGGTTTTTCATCCTAATAGAAAGTTTAGCTATGGAACTTGGTAGTGTTCCATTGAGCTTATTATCATTGAAGCAGAGCATCTCTAATTGTGAGCAGTTAGTAGGATCATCCAAGTATTTCCAACTCCTATGGTCACTAGCTTCAAGTTGATTCGAATCTAAGTGTAACCTTGAAAGGCCTCCCAACCTTTCAAGTCCACAAGGAATTATTCCATTAAAATTGTAGTGGCTCATATCAATAAAATACAGTTTAGAAGCATTAGATAGTGAGGTAGGAATTGACCCTGTAATTGGTTCAGATCCATAAGAAGTTTTTGGAGATTTGGAAGGTTGTTTCCAAAAGTTGTTGGAATCCTACCTTCAAAACTATTCAATGCTTGATGTCAATCGATGAAAGGTTAAAATGGAGGCGTAGCTCCGAAAGCTTTTGCTAGAGACCTACATGAATTGAAGGCTTTGATGATTTCCAATTTCCTCAAGTAAGCTCCCTTCAAGTTGATTGAAATAAATCAAGTGTTGGAGTGATGAAAGGTTGCCAAGACAAGGTGGGATCCTACCGTGAGATTGTTTCTAGAAAGAGAAATAAAATTAAGCCTTGAAAGATGACCTGATGATGGAATGCATCCTATTATGTAATTCCATTGAGGTCAATAGTCGTAAAGAAGCTAAAGCCAAGATTAAAGGGGATTTCACCATGTAAGGAATTGAGACTCAAGTTCAAAAAATGGGGGCAGGTTGGATTATGCCGACGAACTGATTTTGGCTTAGATCCAGATGTTTAAGGAATGTGAGGTTGCTTACAGAAGAGCAAATGCCACCGGTAAGGCCTCAAGCACTAAGATTGATGGACACGACTCTTCCCCTGTTCTTCTTGCTGCAAGTGATACCCTCCTAGTTGCAAGAATCTGTAGTGTCATCCCATGAGAGCAAAGCTCTTGATGGGTCATTAGTTATTTGAAGCTAGAAAGCAAGAACTGTAGCCTCATCAGTGTTATTGCTGAAGAAGGTATTGGCGGCCATGGCGTAAGTGAGGGCATATGAGAAGAAAATGAGAGGAAGGAATGCCCATCTAGCCGTGGAGATTGGAAGGAAAGCTGACTGAACTCAGGCAATATGGATTTTAAATATAGAAAATAATGCGAAGGAAAGATCTTGATCTACACGTCTCTGCAAAATAGACAGTCAAACCAATTTTTTCCTTTTTTATTGTGAAATCATAGAACTATTTCAATATAAATAGGAGAGTAAGCTTGGGAAGAAATGCTGAATAACGCAAAATTATGAGCTTTCAGCTAACAAATTATTAATATATATTAAAAAAATACAGTGTGATCACATGCTTATGATATTCTTATAAAAATATTTTTAAAATGTTGCTCAATGAATTTATTTTGAAATTTGTATGATATTAAAAAAATTATAAAAATATTTTATTCAAAATTTTAAAATGTATGAGTCTCTAGATTCTAACATTTACATAAACATTAGTATAATATTGATTATTCTAACTATACTTTGATTAAAGTAATAAGAGTGATTATAAGTACACGTAACACTCACCTATAATGTTTGTAAAACACATCTAATGAGTTAGATATATGAAAGAGAGTAATGAAGTTAACAATTTATTATCAATATTCAATATTATAAAAAATTAAATTTAAAATGTAGTGGGATTTACATACATACCCCATAATTTTTTTGCATTTATATATATTACTAAGTTATGTATTTACTTATTTAATGTTTTCCTATGCTTGATCTTTTGAATTTTGATGTGACATTGAGTGTAAGATATGTAAATACATAATAATTGTGTGATATGTATTTAAATTCCCTAAAATTTAATGTCAAATCAAAATTTCTTGCCGGTATAAGATGTGACAACATTTTGCTCCTCTGTATTATTTTAATTATATTTGCATATTAATTTAATATTTTATTATTTTACATAAAATTATATCAAATAATAAATATGACAATTTATAAGATAGGCTCAAGAAATTATTTTTCATCTTTAATTTCTCTATGAATTTGAATCAATGATAAAATAATTCCTTAATTTTATAAAAATATGGGACATAATTTCAGGCATATGTTTAATGATAGTATTTATATTTTTCTCTTTAATTGTTACATTTATGAACATTTCATGAAAATATAAACCAAACTTGACTTTTCTTAACTCATCTTTATCTATCTATTCTCTCTCTCTCTCTCTCTCTCTCTGTATATATATATATATATATATATATATATATATATATATATATATATATATATATATGTATGTATGTAGTATATAGGTTAAGTTAGTTTGAAGCTTATCATAATTAAAATTTCTAAAACTTTCATTTACAAATATGTACATAGCGGTATGTAATCTAAACACCGAGAGGCACATGACTACCAATTCAAGGAGATATCTTGATACCTTGACTTGCTACTTTATTCATCAGATTTTACATTATATCGAGATTATCAAATAGAGTTATTAATTTTATAATGTAAAATTTGTATGAGTCTAAAGTCAACGGATACATAGACATTTCACAAAAAATGTATAATTTGAAATTTGAGTTTATATAATTACATGCACAAATACAAGGGAGCAAGATTATGGCATATAATCTATTGCATGTTCAAATTCAGTTCCATATTTAATGAGAATTTGAAGTATAAATATTTTGCAATTATAAATCTTTTAAATTCATCCTTTAAAAAATATTTTCAACTAAAACAAAGTCGATATGTTGATATAAAATATAGAAGAAAACATAAAATGTTAAAGAAATTATTAAAATTAAGACTCACATCTTAAAAGAATATATCATCACTTCAATTTTTAAAAAATTTCACTCAATAAAGAAAAATTATCTTTGAAGTAGAATGAATCATACATCAAATTAAAAATTTTATTCAACCAATAAATATAACTTTTTAACATACCTCATTCAGTCCCTCTACACTTCATTATGATTATAAAGCCCATTTTCCATCTATTATATAGAACAAACAAACCATAGAAATTTTTTTTTTTTTTTTTGGGAAACCCCATTATACGGGGGTATTTTATTGCCACAAAAAAAAGGTTACAAGGTCCTTAAAGGGGATAAACTCCAAAACTACTACTCAAAGAGCTACAATCAGCCTAAGGAGTAAATCCCCAACTAAGTACATCCAAGAGCAAAAGAAAACCATAAAGCAAACAAAAGAGACAAGATGATAAACATAATAAGCTAAAGAAGAGATAATACAATAGTCGTAACTAAGTTGCACATTATGATTTTATCCAAATCATATGTTTTACTCGTCTCTATTTTGTGGTCTATTTCATCATAAGCTAGCTTTAAAATATACATCTCTTATTGAATGCCACTACACTACATCTATCATGCTTTTTCTCTCTCTTACTAACTCTTTTGAACATAAAAAGCTCAACTGTAAAAGTCAAGCATTCATACCTTGTCCTCCTTGATTGAACACAACTTATATCTTAAAATTGTACTTGCAAGTTTGGATGCTAACTTCCATAACTCAATCTAAAATTTCCATTTTACAATCTTATGCAAGTTCTTGAGAATTTTATTCAATGTTCTCCAAGAGGGGGATTCCATAGTTATAAACATCCCCCATTCATAGAAATGTGACTTCCTATGCCATATTCTAGAAAGCAAGTATCTTGAAACATTGTACATAAGAAAAAAATCATAGCTGCAAGAATAAAAAAAAACTACTGGAAGCAAAATACCCAATGGTTCCTCTAATCACAGGAGTGCAATGATTTGAGTCACTAAGTAGATTGCTCACAATTCCATGGTGGAGAGCAGCAAGGCCAAAATCTCCCACATAAGCATCCATGTCACCATAAATAAGGTCATTGCTTGCTTATAAATCACAAGGACTCATGATGAAGGTAGCACGTTGCATTCGTTGTGATATCCCAGTGTTCTGAAAGAATATATATATATATATATATATATATATATATATATATATATGAACCGACTATTGGCGATTCAAGTGAACTGATAGAAGGGGAGACAGGTTCTTCATCCTGTGAATCATAAAGAGTGGAGAATCTAAACTAACGGGGAGAAGGAGGGAGAAGGCGACATTGAGCGAGGCAAGTATCTTGAAACATTGAACATAAGAAAAAAACATTGTACATATATAAACAGAAATATGTATATATATAGATAGATATATATATATAAAATTCAGTAATAATTTACTTCTTCATTTGTCTCTTGTTAAGAGATTCTTCCAATACTTATAATCACAGGTTAGTATGAATGTGAGGATTTTATAATTTTATTTTTATGTGTTATAAAGCAATATATGATTTGCACTTTAGATTTCAAATAAATTTATTGAATTTTTTCTCTTTGTATATATTTTTTCAGGAATATTTTCTATCCAATTTATATTTTACATCAAACAAATATGTATTTTACTTTTTTTATATTTTCTCACATAATAAAATAAATATCCGATTTTTTATTTCCTACTTTTTCTCATTAAAACGTAATTCTAATTCAGATTAACGTAATAATTTCTATCCAATTTATATTCATCTTCGTTTGTCTTCTCATTAAGAGAAATCATTCCAATATTTATAATCGTATTTAATATTGATTTAAAAGTAACATATTTTTTTTAACTCAAAAAAAGGAAATCAACTCTCATAAGAAAAAGTAATTATAATTACAGCTATTTATATGTATATTATCTATATATTTAAAAACATCCAATTTAGTCTAATTTATTTCAAAAATGCTACCATTTTTATACATTTATTATCTTTCTTTTTGTTTATGTTCATTTTTTTAGCCTAAGAGAGATTTTTTTTCTGAACTATTATATATGTTTTAATAACATGCATCAATGTTAGCAGAAACACACTTTTTTTTAATTATATGATTAAACTAATTTTAACTAGAAATGTATATAAAATAAATTTAATTCAATTTAAGTTGAATATTATATTTATAATTTTTATATACTTTATTATTATTATTATTATTATTATTATTATTATTATTCTTTTTCTTCTTTTAACCTTCACTGCACATTTCAAATTAGTTAGATAATTTTTAATATTTACTCTCAAACTTCTTATACAAATATACATGAATTATCACATGCAGATCAATTTCTTTTAATAAAATCTCTTTAGTATTAAGAGGAGACAAATCAATATGATCAAAAGTAGACGAAATAAGTAGTAATGAATTTGATGTGAATTCTAAATAAAGTGTTAAAAGAGAAAATAATTAATGATATTTTTAGATTTCTAAATTAAATTAGAGATAATAGTTCTCAACGACACCACAAGAGAACTTCGCCATCTCCTCCAAGAGCTTTCTTTGGGTTTCACGCACCTCCCGCATCTTAGGCATAATGATGTCATCGTTCAATTTTCATATAATATTATTCAATCGATAATAGCTCACAATGCTTGATGGCGATGGTCGGCAACGGTGAGGCCGCCGTTGGTATCGACCATCGCCGCCGCCACCACCGATCTCGCCATCGCCGACCACTACCGCCACCATCGATATCACCGGTCACCACCGATAGTCACCACCACCGCCACCACCCGATAGTGGATCATCAAAATGCCATTCACTATCGATTGCCACCAGACTATTACAAACCAACTAGCCGCATAAAAGTA
The DNA here is from genome assembly GCA_021442155.1 of Cymbidium sinense. Classification (NCBI taxonomy): domain Eukaryota; kingdom Viridiplantae; phylum Streptophyta; class Magnoliopsida; order Asparagales; family Orchidaceae; genus Cymbidium; species Cymbidium sinense. The sequence continues at coordinate 61,996,097 of CM038233.1, forward strand.
CTGATTCTGATTTTCGCATGAGGTTTTCACATACAACTCGTAATCCGTATCGGAAACCTTAAACATAGACTCTAAAACAAACATATAGTGGAATATTTTACTAAATAGGCCATTTTTTCCTCTACTTTTCCAAAAAAATCCTAGAGTTTCTTTCTTCAAATATCTTTGTGTGTGCTTGATTTGTCAACAAGGCTAAAGCATAAAGTTTTATTCTACGAATTGGTTTTGTTGCATAATGTCTTGACACCTCTTCTGAAAAATATTTCCTTTACATCTTTGCAGGTTGATAATGACTTTATGTAACGACCACCTATATGGTGAAAAGTCTTAATCTCAAGGAACACATAAGAAGAATAATTTCATCATACTTTGATCCTTTAGATTTTTTAGAGACTGCAACTTAATCTCAAAAGATCATCCAAATCAATATTCTAGATATCTAATTGATTATCAGTTCGAGAAGCAAGTCAGTAATACTCATGAAAAAGGTAAAGATTAAGGAGCAACTTTGGCTTCAAACGGATATTTTTGATTTGACTTCCCATGCATATTAAATGTCAGTAACACTCTAACAAACAATCTCAAATAGCTCATAATTTTGTACCTACTTCACACAGTTAACGTCATCGAGTAACATTATGACAAATAACCTCAAATAAGCATCGTATATACTTAGCTTAGATGGAAAGTTTCTCAGGTGAGAGAGAACATTATAGTCCACCTTGGTCTGATCCTCTACAAGCATGCCCAAGGGTGGAGCATCCTGTGGAAGGGCTGATCTTCTAGACCAATGACTTATTTTCCTCTATCTTGAGGTGATAGGAGGTAGAACCTTGCCACTATAAAGGTTGACTTCGGTGATCACTTGTTGCAGGGTAATGGAAGGTTCTATCTACACATCAAGCTCACCTACAGCTTCTCCTATGGGACCCTCAAAATTGAATGATTTCAAGTCTATCTCAAGAGGCAAACCCATAGTATTCAGAGTTGGAAAATCCAATTTTGAATCAAAAAAAGAGGAAGATTAGAATTATTATAGTTATTTTGACTTGAAGAGTTATCATTAGGAATGAAGTATACAACCCATTAGAAGTTAAAAAATATAATTCAAGCTAGCTTTCTTCATTGATTTCTTATATTTTGAAGGTGGTACATAGTAAATGTCAAGTAAAGTAAGTGGGGTTAGGTATTTAGTGCCTTTATCATATAACAGTTCTATTTAGTGGAAGAACTATTGAAGTAGAGGTGCTTATAGTAAAGAACTATTGCCTAGAGAGACTGATTGATGGTCACACTACATGGCTATCTTTACACTATAATTCAAGCTAGTTGTTTGGGAGAGAGAGGACTGGTCAATAGAGGAAGGTGTCAACCACCTTCCTCAAGTTTATCTTCCATTATCTTCGTAATTACCACCAATAAATATTACCAAAATAAAAAATTACAACTTCTAGAATATAAATCTAAAATTAAAAATAAAACTCAAAATTTTAATATTTCTTCTTGATTGGACTCTTGTAATGAGCCTTGATTGGTCTATTGCTTGGACACTTTCCTTGGCTTTATAATTGAACCATCCATTGCTCAATATCTTTATCTTGATATTTTGGGCTCTTTATTAGATTTTCATGATTGGTCCTTCTATATCTTAAAAATATTTTAATACACATCTCAATTATTCTTGAAGTAAAATATAATCTCTAATAATGCAAATAATCACATATAGTTCTACATCAAATATACTCTCACTCATATCATTATTTAATTAAATAGTTACCCAGTTAATTATCACTCCATGTTTGAAAAGCATATTGATTCAAAATATGCAAAAAATTCTTCAATCCATTTTGTTGAGTTGACATAAAGATAAGAAAATCAATTATTCAGCTCCTTTAAGAAAAGGATGGTGATGTACTACTCATCAATTATATAGAAGAGTACGAAGATGTAATGATTGTCCATGTACATTATGTATAGAGAGGACAATAAATTTCTCAAGAGAGAGCTGATATGGTTGTGGATATAGGACGTTGGAGTTGAACAACATTAATATATATTTGTGAACCACATTAATATATATTTGTGTACTCTTGCTCTTGGTTGCATTTGCATATATTCATGTTTATGTGGTGATTCATGTGTTGAATTTTCATATGCTATCGTGATAGGGTAAACTTTGTATTTGCTCTTAAGCAATACTCTTACGTCAAGTGTTAAATCTTTCTTTCACCATAATCTTAATTACTTGTGTGCACTTTAAATTTTGTTTAATTTGATATTCCACTGCACTTGTCTTTAATGGATTGAGTTGGAAGAGTTGAAATAAAATCTAATTCTAATGTGAAGTGTGGCATAACCCAATTTTTGATATCAAATTATTCAAAAAATATTTCATATTTAGAATCTATCACTACATCAATTAGCAATTGAACAATGGTTCTTTTACATTAGGCTTCACATACTAGAATAGATCCTATAGTGCACACAATTTCAAGTGGTTGCATCTCAAATAGACAATAAATTTCTAAACCCTAATCTTTGAAAACAAACTCTTTGAATTTTCGAGAGACTAAGAAATCTATTTTTTTACAAAGCATGAATTTTAGAATATGGCATTTCATCCAAAATGGCACACTTCACCCACAAAGTTGTGAATGACATTATTGTATAAAAGAGCACAATGGACACCTCATTATAATTATAAAGTCAATTTTTCCATCTATTTTAGAGAGCCAACAAACCTTAGAATTATTCAAATTGAATTACAAATAATGATTTTATCTAAATTATGATTTTTACTCATTTCTATTTTATTGTCTGTTGCACTGTAAGCTAGCTTTAAAATATGCATCTTTTTTTAATGCAATTCTACTACAACATTTGTCATAGTTCTTCTCTCCTTTGCAAACTCTTTCGAACATAAATGGCTCAACTATAAAATTGAAGTCAAACAATCATAAGTTGTGCTCCGTGATCAAATTCCACCTTCATCTTGCAATTGTAACTGTATATTTGGATCAATAACTTCCATGACTTGATTTGGAATTGCCATTTCTAAAAACTTATGCAGGTTTAAGCTATCCTTGAAAATTTTGTACAGGTCTCCTCCCAGTGAACAATTCTAAGAGGAGAATTCCATAGCTCTAAGCATCCCCCATGGTAGAAACTTGACTCCCTAAACCATATTCTAGAATGCAAGAATCTTGATTTTTACTAGGAGTACAATAATAAGAAAAAAATTCATAGTTGCTAAAAAAAATGACGAGTGAAAAATAAAGATTTTTACTAGGAGTACAATAGCCAATGGTTCCTCTTATCAAAGGAGTGCTATGAATAGAGTAACTTAGTACATTGCTCACAGTTTCATGAAGAAGACTAGCAAAGCCAAAATCACCCGCATGAGCAACCATGTCACCATCAAGAAGGACGTTACTTGGTTTTAAATCACAATGAATAATTGGTGTTGCACACTCATGATGAAGGTAGAAAAGTGCATTTATGTCTAGTCTCTTGATTAGGTCAAGATGCTCTATATCCTCAGCATGTAACAATGTATCTAAATTACCATTTATCATGAATTCAAAGGCTATAGCCATGAAGTCATTGCCTTTAGAATCAATGCCCACACAACAAGAAATAATCTTTACTAGATTCCGATGCCTCAAGGCCTCGTGACTCGCCTAGGAAGGCATTATAAGCTCCTTGTTGTTGAAGGTTAAAGACTTTGATGGCCACAATTGTGTATCCATAATTCTCTAAAGAGCTTTTGTACAGAACCATATTGTCCAATTCCAAGTAGATTCTGGTGAGAACCGATGCTCTCATTAGTTCTAAATAAGAAACCTTTGGATATACATCTTCTATGATTTTTATATTGGAAGAGTGCTTTATATGTTTTGTTTTTCTATAATTAAAGTACAATATGGAGACGAATCGATACATAACTCATACCACACAATGAAAGATTCAAATACATAACACATACCATAATTCTTATATATATATATATATATATATTGATTTGATGATTTCAATCCTAGCCATATTATAACAGTAAATTCTAAAAATAAATTAATTAAATTAATTATAAATAATTAATGAGTTTACATTAATTATTTTTAAATTTATCGTAATTTCTAATTAATTTTAATTCAGTTTTGCATAACGCCATATTAATAACTATATGATCTTTAGACTTCAAATCAATAAATTTTAAAGGTAATTTTAATATAAAATAATGGGCACTCTTTCTAATTAATTTTGGAAAGACTTTTTTTCATATAATTTTTAGGTGTTATTTGATCAATTTTTTATTTATTTATGATATTTAAAATTTAAAATTTGTTTTATATATTTTAAAATATTTTAATAAGTTATTATTAAATAATAAATCATATTATTTTAAAAAAAATACTCAACATAATTTTTTAAATGATTTTAGTATTTTCTAAGAAAATAATTATTATTTTTAAACATAATTTATTTTGAATCATAATATAAATTTAATATAATATAATTTTTAAAACCGATATAGACAAAACAAGATTAATACGATTTTAAAAAGAAATGACGTTCTTTTGGGATGTTAAAACAATTCGTATCCTTTCATTAACTTGAGTTTATTTGGAATTTTATTAAAGATGTGAATTATAAATAAATTCGAGTAAAATCTAATAAATGATTAGAGTCAACCATGACTCAATGTACTGATTCATTAAAAAGATATTAATACAAAATATATTTAATATTTTTAAAATTCAAAATTTTAAATATAAATTATTAAAACGTAAAAACCTATATATATATATATATCTGTGTGTGTGTGTGTGTATGTGTGTGTATGTTCTTTAGGTTCAACTATATAATAATTTAAAATATATTAACCTTCAATTGATTATATTTTAAATTAACATTCATATTGGTCATTTAAGAATTTTATAATATTTATTTAGTAATATATGTTCACTTATTAACTCTCATTTTATCTAATTAATTATTTGCATTCAATAGAAATAATAAATATTTTTGGTTAAATGTGATAATATATTTAAATTAAATTTTTTTAATTTAATTCTTATGACTACCTACAATTTATCAAAATCCTTATAAAAGTTATCTATTCATCTTTTAAATTTCAAAAAATTATATTTAATCACTAATAAGTTATATTTTCAAAATTGGGATAAAAATTTAATTAACTCTATGGTTTATGTATTAAGTATTAATAACAAATTTTTGTTTAAACTGGAAAGAATCTCCATTTATTTCCATGACATTTTTTATCCTTATAATAAGTGTTAATTAAATTTTGTTTAAATTTTCAATTGTAATTCATTTTTATTTATAATTACTTATAATTATAATATTTATAAAACAACATTTAATTATAAAATAAAATTCATTGAATTTTTTCACTTTTATTTTTTTTTCAAGAATATTTTCTATCCAATTTATATTTTACATCAAACAGGTATGTATTTTACTTTTATTTGCATGTACAATCACTTTACAAATTAAATATCTAATTTAAAACTACTTCTTTTATTAATTTTTACAAATTTATTAGTGGACTATCAACTTCACTACATCAAATTATTTATACGAAGATTACAATGTCACACGTTTATATGGATGAATATGTGATTTGATTTTTGATGTACAAATATATGATCTAAGATGTACGAACATGAATACATAAGAATTCAAAGGTATTGACAGAACATATATACTTTATTATTACCAATATTATTAATAATGATATGTGATAAATATTAGATATGGTATTATAATAATCGGGTTTACACTTAGTTAATAAAGCTTTTCAAAAATATGATATCAAAATTTTAGATGTTAGCTTATTTTATTATATTTTTTTTCATAAAAGAATTTAGGTTCTTATGAAATACAAATTTTGATATTATTCTGTAAGACTTGCATTTCAACATTTTTGATTAATTCAAGAACTAGAACTACCAAATTTATGAGATTGCCAATCCCATATGGAATGCTTCCAGATATTTGGTTTGAAGTAATTCCTAGCTTTTGAATCTTAGCTGAAAGGTTAGCTATGGAGCTGGGTAAAATTCCATTGAGCATTTTATAGTCCAAGAACAATATCTCTAATTGTGAGCTGTTTATAAGGGCATCCATGAATCTCCAACTAGTATGATCACTTGCTTCAAGTTGATTCGCCACTAACCTTAATATTGTAAGATGTCTCAACCTTCCAAGTCAAAAAGAAATTATTCCATTAAAGTTATTAATGCCCAAATCAATGATGTTCAAATTGGAAGCATTAGATAATGAAGCTAGAATTGGCCCTTTGAAATTGTTATGAGCCATAAAAAGTCTTTGAAGATTTGGAAGGTTGTCTCCAAAAGTAGTTGGAATGATGCCTTCAAAATTGTTCTATGGCATGCTGAATAAGTATCGATGAAAGATTTAAAAAAGAAGCTGACAACTCTCCTGAAAGCATGTTGATAGAGAAATGAAAGTATTCCAATCTTTCAAATTTTTTTATAAAATTACTCTAAGAATATTTAAGTCAAATTAAAGATAAATTTATTAAAATTAATTTTATATTCAAATGAGTAATTCATATTAATTATTAAAATAAATTAATGTTTAGTGTATCCTATGGTCAAGCTAAAGAACTTACACCTAATCTAAATTAATATGCAACAACTTCATGAAGAAAATAATAAGTGACACTCATAAATTAAGCTAACACATTATTTTTCTTTTTTTTCGGGCATGAGAATTTCTAAAATTGTAGGTAATTTTCACTCTCCCTTTCCTATAATTAGCCCTTATATTAGTAAACATTTTTGTTTGCTAAAAATTAAAATTTTTGTTTGCTAATTTGAAATGATATATGATAAGGTGAAGTATAAACCCTATAATGATTCTAAATAATGTAAAATTTGAGAATTTTTTAGACTTTAAAAGATCTCCTTATGACAATAAATCATCAAGTTATAATATATATATATATATATATATATATATATATATATATATATATATATATATATATATATATATATATATATATATATATATATATTACGTGCTAGAAACCCAGTCGCGGTAGAATAAAACTTTAAGCCTTAGCCTTGTTTAAAAATCCAGCACACACACATATATTTGAAGAGAGAATGAGAAACTCTAGGATTTTTACATGGAAAAATCCCAAAAAGAGGGAGAAAACCACGGGGCATAGCCCAGTAAAAATGTTTCACTATATATCTGTTTTGAAGTACAAAGTTTTAATTTTTTCAATAATAGGATTACAGAGTTGTATGTAAGAAAGCCTGACAACAGGTGACAATAGCTATGCAGCAGTAGCTGGTCTGTAACAATCATTGGTGGCAGTCGACGATAGTGAATGATAGCTGTTGGTGATGATTTGGTAATTGTAGGGTGGTGGAAGCTGGCGGTGGTGACTGGTGACGGTCTGTAGTGACCAATAATAGTGGCCGACGGTGGCCACCGGCGGTGGTTGGTAGTGGCAATCGACGACGGTGATCATTGGTAGTGACCAGCGACAGCGATGACCGGCAGTGGTGGCTGGAGACGGTGGTCGGCGGAGGTGGTCAATGGCGGTGACCAATGAAGGTAGTCGACAGCGACCAACGAGGTGGTCGACGGCGGCGAGGACCGGCAGGGTAGCCAATGATGGTGGTCGGTGGTGGTGACCAACGGTAGTCAACGACGATGATTATCGGTGGCAGTGGTCGGCGATGCGTCAATTAGTGACACGATATGCTTGAGGCTCATCAAGCCTCAAGTTCTCTCTTCTTTGCTTGGCCTCTTTCCCACCATTCATGACTAGAATGAGGTCCTATTTATAGGATTCTGAGAGGGCATTTTGGTCATTATAGTCAAAATCTCAAAACACTCTATTGGATGGCTCAAAATGATTCTTTTGATCATCTCATGTATTTTAAGTATTTAAATGCCCAAATGAAGTCAAAATCAAGAGATCTTGGGCTTGTTAGATCCAGCTCGTCAAGATGCTCAATTTGATCATAAACACTCTATATTTAAGAACTCATATCACAAAGTTTCCAATGATATTTTAATTGCTTGATCTGGGTTAGTTTCGACTTAGGATCAAATTATTTTTGACATCAAGATTCGTGCTTTGACTAGTAGAATTTTCAGTGTCATATCAATATATATATATATATATATATATTATATATATATATGTATATATAGATAGATATATATAAAATTCACTAATAATTTACTTCTTCATTTGTCTCTTGTTAAGAGATTCTTCCAACACTTATAATGAGGTTAATATGAATGTGAGGATTTTATAATTTTATTTTTATGTGTTAGAAAGAAATATATGATTTGCACTTTAGTTTTCAAATAAACTTATTGAATTTTTTTAACTTTTGTACATATATTTTTCAGGAATATTTTCTATCCAATTTATATTTTACATCAAACAAATATGTATTTTACTTTTGTTTTATATTTTCTCACTTTATAAAATAAATATCTGATTTTTATTTCCTATTTTTCTCATTATAACGTAATTCTAATTCAGATTAACGTAATAATTTCTATCCAATTTATATTCATCTTCGTTTGTCTTCTCATTAAGAGAAATCATTCCAATAATTATAATCATATTTAAATAGATTTAAAAGTAACATATTTTTTTTTAACTCAAAAAAAGGAAATCAACTCTAATAATAGAAAAAGTTATTATAATTACAGCTATATATATATGATCTATATATTTAAAAACATCCAATTTAGTCTAATTTATTTCAAAAATGCTACCAATTTTATACATTTCTTATCTTTCTTTTTTGTTTATTTTCATTTTTTTAGCCTAAGAGAGATTTTTTTTGAACTATTATATATGTTTTTATATCATGCATCAATGTTAGCAAAAACACACTTTTATTAATTATATGATTAAACTAATTTTAACTAGAAATGTATATAAAATAAATTTAATTCAATTTAAGTTGAATATTATTGATATGACCCTGAAAGTTCAACTAGTCGAAGCACGAATCTTGATGTCGAAAGCAATCTGATTCTGAATCAAGACTAACCGAGATCAAGCGCTTATTATCAAATGACTCTTAAACATAAAATGTTTATAGTCAAATCGAGCATCTTGACGAGCCGGATCTAACAAGCCCAAGATCTTATAATTCTGACTTCTTTTGAGCATTCAAATACACAAAATATATCATATGATCAAGCGGATCATCATGAGTCGTCCGATGGAGGAGTGGTTCGGATTTTGCATATATTTACAGAAACGCCACCCATCAAATCTATCAATAGCTCCTCATTCTTCACATGAGGGGTGGGGAGGCAAGAGAGAGAAGAGAGCTCTAAAGCTTGAAAATCCTCCAGCATAATCGTACCACCGACGCTGTCACACCACCCCGTTGGTTACTAACCACACACCACCACCGACGCCACCGCCACCATTGATCCTCACCGTCAAATCTCCGTGCTCCAACATGACGACCTTCATCGCCGTTGGTCGTTCCTCATTTCACCATCATCTCGCTACCACTAGTAACCATTACAACCCAACGCGGACTATATGGCAGTTGTTGTCTGATTTTGAGATTCCCATTGTCAGCCCTTCTCATATACAATTATGTAATCTCGTTATCGGGAAAATTTTGTACTCTGAAACAAATACATAGTGGAAGATTCTTACTGGGCTAGGCCTCGTGGTTTTTCCCTCTTTTCGAGGTTTTCCACGTAAAAATTTCTAGAGTTTTCTTGTTCACTCTTTAAATACCTGTGTGTGTGCTGGATTTCACAAGCTAAGGCCTAAACTTTCACTCTACGAACTAGTTTTCTAGCACGCATGTGGCAAATCTGATGATCCCATTATTTGATCTTGTATGACAACCAAGTTTCCAACAAGATGAAAACCACCATCGAGGTGGAGCATTTCAAGCTTTTAAAGAGTGCGTAAGAATGAAGATTCATCAAACTTCATTCCTTCGATTTTATCGTAAACTAGTGCCAACTCTTAATCTCAAAAGATTATCCAAATCAATATTCTGGATATCTAATTGATTATCAGTTATAGAAGCAAGTCAGCAATAACAATGAAAAAGACCAAGGTTAAGGAGCAACTTTGGCTACAACCACAAACGGATGTTTTGATTCGACCTCTTCCATACAAGTTAACGTCATCAAATAATACTTTGACAAACAACCTTGGATAGGTTAGAAATCCTTAGCGGATTCAATTCGATCTCTTCCATACAGGTTAACGTCATCGAGCAAAGACTCTGATAAATAACCTCGGATAGATCAAAACTTCGCACCTACTCCATACAGGTTAACGTCATCGAGCATAGACTCTGACAAACAACCTTGGATAGGTCAAAAATCCTCAGCGGATTCAATTAGACCTCTTCCACACAGGTTAGCGTCATCGAGCAAAGACTCTCACAAACAACCTTGGATAGGTCAAAAGGTCCTTGGACTTCGACCTTTTCATGCTTAACGCCATCGGGTAACACTCGACAAACAACCTGATAGGTCAAAATCAGGATTCAATTCGACCTCTTCCATATAGGTTAACGCCATCGTAACACCGACAAATAACCTCGGATAGGTCAAAATCCTCGATTCAAATTGACCTCTTCCATACAAAGTTAAGCAAAGACTCGCCAAACAACCTAGATAGTCAAAAGGTCCTTGGTGGACTTCCCAAGACATTTTCCATGGTTAACATCATCTAACACTTTGACAAAAAACCTCGGATAGGTCAAAATCTTAGGATTCACCTCTTCCATACTGGTTAACGCCATCGTAATACCCGACAAACAACCTCGGATAGGTCAAAAATCCTCAGCGGATTCAATTCAACCTCTTCCACACATGTTAACGTCATTGAGCAAAGACTCTGACAAACAACCTAGGATAGGTTAAAAGGTCCTTGATGAACTTCCCATGGCCTCTTCCACATAGGTTAAAGTCAATGGGTAACACTCTAACAAACAACCTCGGATGGGTCAAAATCTCACTCAATTCAACCTCTTCCACATTGTGTTAACGCCATCGGTAACACTCGACAAACAACCACGATAGTTAAAATTATCACGATTGACACGCCGGCGTCACGCTGCGACTACTTCGCCGGTACCTCGCTGACCATCTTCTTCCATCTCGCCGGTAACCACCATCGCTGTATTATCAAATCTACTGGCTTGTTGTTAATTGCTGACTTTCATCCACTATTGCGCCGCTGGACCCTATCGCTAATTATCCACCGGTTACTTTGCTGACACTGCTGCAAGTCACCGCGCGGTCACACCGGCTGACCATTATCATCATCTCATGGTTACCACCATTATTTGGCCTTTCTGGATTACTGGCGAGCGCTACCATTCGACCGCTTCTGCCGACCACCCCCGTCAGCCGCCAACCACCGTTGTCGGTCACTGTCAATCTCTGCGGCTCACCACTATCATTGACGGCAATCTCTGCGGGTCACCACCATCATCGCCGGCCATCTTCGATGGTCACCACCATCATCGCCGGTCATCCCCGCCTACTACTGATGCTGGCCACCACCACCTGACATCACCGTCGCTGGTTATCATCGTCGATCATCACCTCCAAACCTGGTCGGTCTGACGAGGGCAGTTGATGTCTCTTTCCAGGGAAAACTGGAGCCTCACTGTATGAACAATGAGCCTTGATCGTCTCCAAACCCGGTCGTCCGACAAGGGCGGTTAAGGCCACTTTCGAGGAAAAATCAGAGTCTCATCGTATGAACTACGGGCCTTGATTGCCTCCAAACCCGGTCCAAAAGGGTACTTGACCTCTTCGAGGTAAAATCGAAGCCTCGTCGTATGAACTACGGGCATTGATCACCTCTGAACGACCTCCTCTTAAGAAGAAGAGGGACACCCAAGCATATGAAGAGTGTGCCTTCTCCCATGGCCCTAAGGGGGTTTTTATAGACCCCTACAGGGCAAAAGGTCAAAAACCATCAAAAACCGCAAAAGCCCGCTCAAAACCGCCCAAAATGAGCGAAAATGGGCAAAAATGGGCAAAAAGGACAAAAAAACCCTCTCATGGGCCCGCTCGCCCTGCACGCACGTGGTCCGCTCACGCCACACCGTTCACCGCTCACGGACGCCTGCTCGCCATTCCACGCGACCCACCGTTTCCTGCTGTTACTGAACTCGACCAGAGAAGAACCATCGTTGCTAGCCCATGCCTCTAGCCCATTCATCGACGCTCATGACCCAAACCCCTGTGCCAGTGGAGCGCGTCAGAGTGCGCCAGGAACCAGCACCCGCTCTCAGTTTCAGCCGCCTGAAATGATCGAATCCCGAATGGGTCCATAACTCTAAAATCTTGCGCCAAGATATCCACATATATGTCCGCGCTCGCGCTGCGGATCATAATCTTCTCCCATGAAGAACTGTTCTCTCAAAATGTATGGTTGATGAATCCACAAATTTCATTGATGAATGTATTATTTTCAAGTATTTGATTTATATATTTTTAAATGATTGAGATAATATCAAAAAATAAGGGGCAATTGATATGACCCTAAAATTCAACTAGTCAAGCACGAATCTTGATGTCAAAGCAATCTAATTCGAATCAAGACTAACCGAGATCAATCTTATTTTAATTGACTCTTAAACATGAAGTGTTTATAGTCAATTCGAACATCTTGATGAGCCGGATTTAACAAACCCAAGATCTCATAATTCTGACTTTATTTGAGCATTAAATAACACAAAATACATCATATGATCAAGAGAATCATCACAAGTCATCCATGGAGGAGTGGTTTGGATTTTGCATGTATTTAAAGAAACGTCACCCCTCAAATATATAAATAGATCCTCATTCTTCACATGGGGGGGGGCGCATACAAGAGAGATCAGGGAGTTCTAAAGCTTGAAAATCCTCCGTGCATATTCATGCACACCACTGACGGTTGTCACCACCCCGTTGGTTACCAACCACGCCGTCACGTCGCCCGCCATTGATTGTCGCCGCCGAATCTCCATCCAGATACATCATGACGACCTTCATGCCGTATCGCTCGCTGTTCACCATTATCTACTACCACTAGCAATTGTTATAACCTGAACGTGACTATATAGCTGTTGTTGTCTGATTTTGGGATTCCCATTGTCAGCCCTTCTCATATACAATTATGTAATCCTATTATCATGAAAATTTTGTACTCTGAAACAAATACATAGTGGAAGATTCTTACTGGGCTAGGCCTCATGGTTTTTTCCTTCTTTTCGAGGTTTTTCCACATAAAAATTTATGGAGTTTCTTGTTCACACTTTTAATACCTGTGTGTGTGCTGTATTTCACAACAAGGCTAAGGTGTAAACTTTCACTCTACCGCAACTAGTTTTCTAGCACGCAACAATTATATTTATAATTTTTATATACTTTATTATTATTATTATTATTATTCTTTTTCTTCTTTTAACCTTCACCGCACATTTCGAATTACTTAAATAATTTTTAATATTCACTCTCAAACTTCTTATACAAATATACATGAATTATCACATGTAGATCAATTTCTTTTAATAAAATCTCTTTACTATTGAGAGGAGACAAATCAATATGATCAAAAGTAGGTCTGTGAAATAAGTAGTACTAAGTTTGATGTGAATTCTAAATAAAATGTTAAAGAGAAAATAATTAATGATATTTTTGTAGGTTTCCTAAATTAAATTAGAGATAATAATTCTCAACAAGACGCCGTAAGAGAACTTCACCATCTCCTCCAAGAGCTTTCTTTGGGTTTGTTGTTGCTCCTCGGCCGTATTGTTAGGTATAATGCTATCATCATTCCCAATTTTCATATAATATTATTCGCAACTGATAATAGGTCACAATACGGTGGTCGACGGCGGTGGTCGGCAATGGTGAGGAGAGCCGTTGATCACCAGCATCGATCATCGCCGGCCACCACCGCTATCTCACTGCCGCCGACCACGGCCGTCAAGCACGGCCAACCGATCACCGGTCACCACCGCCAGCTGCCACCAACCGATATTCCCCAGATCATCACCGATAGCCATCATTCACTATGCAGATTGCCACCAACGACTGTTACAGCCCAACTACCGGTGCATAGCTGTTGTTACCTGATTTTGGGATTTTCGTTATCAGGCTTTCTCACATACAACTCTGTAATCCCGTTATAGGGAAACCTTAAACTTTGTACTCCAAAACTGAGATATAGTGGAATATTTTTACTAGGCTAGGTCCCATGATTTTTTTCCTCTTTTTGGGATTTTTTCACGTAAAAATCCTAGAGTTTCTTCTTCTCTCTTCAAATATATGTGTGTATGCTTGATTTCTCAACAAGGCTAAGACGTAAAGTTTTATTCTACCGCAACTGATTTTCCTGCACCCAACAGTTAGACACTTTCTGTGAAAAATATTCTGTTTACATTTTTGCAATGGCTGACAATCTGACTTTATATTCGAGACCACCTATATGGTGAAGAAAATCTTACTCGAGGAACTCATAAGAAGAATAAAAATTCATCATACTTCTTCTTTCATCTTTTGTAAGAGACTGTGCAACTCTTAATCTCAAAAGATCATCCAAATCAATATTCGATATCTAATTGATTATCAGTTCGAGAAACAAGTCAGTAATACTCATGAAAAGGCAAAGATTAAGGAGCAACTTTGGCTACAAATGGATATTTTGATTTGACTTTCTCCATACATATTAAATGTCATCGAAAACACTATGACAAACACCAGAATAATCTCTAAATATTAAATAATAAATATTTAGAGGTTATTTTAATTATAAAATAAAATTAAAATAAGATTAATTAAACAAATAAATAAAAAATGAAAGCTAGTAATTTTAAATAATAAGAAAGTAGATGACAATATTTAAATTACATATAAATTGAAACTATAAAAATATTATATGATTGATAATCAATCAAAATTATATTAATATAGTCTTCTCATTTGTCCTTAAATAATAAAAAATATTTGTAATCCTTGTTTGTATTGAGACAATAGTTAAGAATATATGACAAGTGAAATAAATAATTCTTTCTTTTTAGTTTGTTTACATAAAATAATATAATCATATTTAAATTAATTAAAATATAATTATTAAAATATAATATCTCAATTAAATATAAATCTATTAATTAATCATAAAGAATTAAGTCTATATAATGACATCTAATTTTATTAATTATAATTAATTTAAAAAAATATATTAATTTATTATTATCTTAATAATTTAAAATTAAATTAAAATAAATCAAAATAAAAATAAAATTGGAAAAGGAATGGAGTTGAAATTTCCACGTTCAAAACCCTCGTTTACTACTAACCCCTTTCACATGCCTGTAAAAGAGAAGGAGACGCCGAGAAGGTAATCCTGCCTTCCTCCCACCCTTCTTCGGCGCCGCTTCTCAATCCCATAAATCCACCCACCAATAGGTGGATTTAGTAAATCTAGAATTAACTTGTAAAGCGGTATAATGGGAATACAAAAGCGGGATTTAACTTGTCCAAAATACATTTTTGAATTTAAGTTAATTCCGCTTAAATTCTGCTCAAATCAGCAAATAGCCCCTTAAGGTTATGAATTTATTGAAAATCTTGTATTGATTGTAGTGTATTTACTTTGATGTAAGTAATATGTAAGAAAATTATTTGTGCTTCAATGATTTTTTTTTTTTTTGACTTTTCTTAATTTGTGTTTACATTCAATTTGGCCAATTGGAATGTTAAAACTATTGTGATATAAAGATATAGGAGAAGTCCTATCCGAATAATAAAGAAAATCAATTGGATTTACTAAATATACTTTGGCATATAATGTTTCAAATCCGTAATCCTTAAGAGAGATGAATGTCACACAATCATTTAATTTTAACAAGATTATATAAATGTAACCGATAAAAGGTAGTGATTTAGTTGTAATGATATATTAAAAGTTTTAACATCTATTTAGTTGACATAGATGATGCAATATTCAAGCTCTTGATTAACAACATTTTCTAAACTTTCACATCTATTTAGTACATAGCATCAACAAAAATTTTTATAAATTAAAAGTGTACTTTTTAAAATTAAGAAAAAGCTTATTTTTCAAAAATACTTTTTATAATTTGTGCTCTTTTAAATATCTCTTGATTTATATCTTTGTTGGACAAAAATTGGCATAGCAAAAGATCGAAACTTGTCTTAATTCAAAATTTTGCATTCTAAATCTTCATGGAAACTATATTCTATCATTACTTTTGTTGCTTAAATTATATGTATACTTGCATATGCAATGTTGTACTGGTCAGTAGGTCTTGCAGTAGTTGGCATGGGTAGAATGTAAGATTGATGGCTTTATTACTATGATGGCATAGTAGGTGGCCACCAAGTCACAAATGTTGTGTATACCACCAGGCAGATGATCTAAATATATCATTCAAATTGGGCAAGCTTGAGCACAAACTTACATACACTTTAGATAGAATAGATGGATGTATAATAGAAAGTCCTACGTAGACTTGCATGATATCATTATAGCCATATCAATAAGTGCATTATTTTCATGCTAGATTCTTTTTATACCGATATCTCCAACTTACTAAAGATTTATTAGCAATCTCTTACGAAAGGAGGTTTTAAATCAAGGTAAGGAAATATGGTTGGATGACTGCACCTACTATTAATGTGGTGCAAGGAGTGACATATTGGTATGTCCAGATTATGTGCACCTTACCCAAGAGATACTAATGAAAAGCGCACATAAGATAAGATATAGGTATGTCTACAAGTACTCATAATGCAAGCAATTGACCAGCCAAATTTTAATCTATATGGACAAGATTGATAGACTTCTAGAGACCCTAGTTTTTAATCAATAATTAACTAAACTATTATATTATTTTATTTAAATAAATTTTATATTTTAATAAAATTTATAATTTGTTATAAATAATTGATGAAAATATTATTAAATTAATATTATTTTAATTTAACTTAACTTAATTTTAGCTAATCTAATACAATATTGTTAATGATTAATTAATAAGCTATTATAAGTTAAATTTTATTCTTTTGAAGACATTAAAACTTTATAATATTTATACCTTATTATTGTATTTTTATTTCTACTAAAATTTTTGGCTAGATAAAATTTTTATTTCTACTAAAAAAATTTATCTCATCCCTTATTATTGTATTTTTATGTTCTAATTTACATGATTTTAAAATTATATATATGCACAAAAAATTATCAAAATTAAATTTATCATAAAATATAAATGATGCAATTAAAAGAAATAAATTATAAACTTAACAAGTAATTTATAATATTTTTAGACCATGAACCAAAAATTTCTAGCTCCGCCATGATATGTTTTTTAACTACAGTTGTCATTAATGGATGCATAAGTGTATTTCTAAGTAATTTGGCTTTATTTATAAGATCGTTCTATGAATTTTAAAATCAATAGACCGTGAACAAAAAATGAAATTGATATCAGTATATTTTTTTCATCTTCTTTTTAGATGTAAAGATAAAATTATATTATATCATGAAATTATCCAACAAAATTATTAATTTTATAATGTATAATTTGTGTGATTCTAAAATCACGAATAGATACACAATATCTCAGTTGATGTTTGAATTTATATTTTCTTATGCTAGAAAATAAGACAACAAGATTATGGCATATAATCTATTGCATGTTCAAGTTTAGTTCAATATATAATGTTATTACAATTATAATTTCTTTAATATCAAATTCATCCTTTAGAAAATATTTTCAACTAAAGCAAAGCCATTTACAAAATATAGAAAATAAAATAATAAAATGATAAAAGTTTATCAAAAATTAAGACTCGACCTATAAGGGGAGATATGATACGTTCAAATTTTTTGAATTGCTCACTTAATCAAACAACTTGATTTTTAAAGTAAAATGCATCATACATCAAACTAGAAATTTTATTCAATTACTCATAATGAATTTTTTTACATATCTCATACATTCCTAACGAATTTCATTGTATTTATAAAGCTAATTGTTCCATCTATTATACATACCTAGCAAACTTTAAAATAGTCACAACCAAATTGCACATAGTGATATAATCCTAAATATAATTTTTACTCATTTTGTCATTTTGTCATCTATTATAAGCCGCCTTCAAAATATAAATCTCTTATTGAATGCAATTCACGTAACATTTTCCATGCTTATTCTCTATCTTGCTAATTCTTTAGAACATAAAAGCTCAATTGTAAAATTGAATTCAAACATTCATATGTTGCACGCTTGATTGAGTGTCATTTTCGTGTTCAACCTAAATTTGTAGCTGTAAGTTTGGATCAATAACTTGAATGACTCGATTTGGAATTGCTAGTTCTACAGACTTATGTAGGTTTAGGCCATCCTTAAAATTCTATCAATAGGTCTTCTTCAAAGGAACAACTCCAACATAAGAATTCCATAGTTATAAACATCCCCCATAGAAGAAATCTAACTCCCTAGACCATATTCTAGAACGAAAGCATATTGAATCATTATATATTTTAATATAATAAGAAAAAAATTCATAAGTCTAGTGAATTAAAAGTTGAAGAATAAAGATTGTTACCGTGAGCGATACCTAATGGTTCCTCTTATCACAGGAGTATTACGATCTGAGTCACTTAGTCGATTGTTTATAGCTCTGCGGATCTCCCACATGAGCAACCATGTCACCATCAAGAAGGACATTTCTTGGCTTTAAATCACAATGAATAATTGGTGTTTCACACTCATGATGAAGGTAGCAAAGTGCATTGGCAATGTTTATGGCTTTGTCTAATCTCTTATAATAGTGACACACTCATGGTAAAGGTAGCAAAGTCTAGATGCTCAATATCCTCGATGTAACCATGTATCTAAATCTCTGTTTCCATGAATTCAAAGACAATAGCCATGAAATCATTGTCTTTTGAATTGATGTCCACACAACAAGTAATAATCTATACTAGATTTCAATGTGTGATGCACCTTAGTGCCTATTCGATAAGGCTTTGGAAGCTCCTCATTTTGAAGGTTAAAGACTTGATAGCCACAATTGTGTATCCATAATTGTCTAATGAGCCTTTGCACAACCATTTTGTCCAATTCCAAGTAGATTGGCGTGTGAGAACCCGTTAGTTGCTCCCACCAATTCTAGAAAAGAAACTTTTGGATGAGATCTTCCATGAATTTTGGATTGGTAGAAACCTTTAAAAGATTTCTTCTTCTGTACTTAAGGCATAATATGGAGAAGATGATCAAAGAGAATGGTACAATAGTTGGTAAAAGGATTGCTAATAGTGGTAATTGTAGTTCTCTTTTATTTTTATATGAACTTACATCGAGACATGCAAAAACATGAAAGTCTAATACTCCACCACAAAGCCCATCATTTACTCGCAGGGATACTATTGTTGCATTCAGATAGATCCCCTCACTAAGGACTTCACCAACAAGATGATTGAATGAAATATTTAAGTATTCAATCCTCAACATTCCCAAAGCTTTAGGAATTTATCCTATCAAATTATTTACAGATAGATTTAGTACTCTTAGGCTTCTTAAGCCACCCCTAGAGGGAGGGATAGTACCTTGTATCAAGCTATAGCTTATGTCCAACACTTCAGAACTCATACACACACTAATTGAGTTGGGAATTTCACCAAATAGTTTATTTTGTTTTTTTTTTGTAAATAGAGCCCTATAATGCTTTTTAAACCACCAATTTCTGATGGAATTGGACCAATGAGAGAGTTGGAATCTAACCTGGCTACAGAGAGGGTAAATTGGCAATCTCTTTAGGTATGCTACAAATTCAAATTAGTATTGTCAATGAACAAAAATTCAAGGCTCTTAAGGCTTCCAATGCTTGGTGGTATGAGGCCATTGAAATTATTGCTATCTAAATACTGAAATAACATTTGAGTTAGGTTGCCAATAGAAAGAGGTAGAGTTCAAGTTAACATGCCATGATGTAGACTCAAGTATTGCAACCTTGCAAGCTTACCGATATTATTTAGGATGGCTTTAATGAGATGATTTTATTCCAGAGCCAAAATTACTAGATTGTTGAGATTGTTAATATCATTTGGAATGCTTCCAAATATTTAATTCAGACCAAATCCTAGTTTTTTGAATCTTAGTACAAATATTAGCTATGGAGCTGGGTAGAGTTCCACTGAGGTTATTATCATCCAAGAACAATAACTATAATTATGAGAAATTAGTAAGAGCATTCAAAAATTGCCAACTGTTATGGCCACTAGCTTCTAGTTGATTTGAATATAAGAATAACCTTGAATGACCACCCAACCTTCCAAGTATAGAAGGAATTATTCCATTAAAATTGTTACAGTTTATTTCAATAAAAGGCAGCTTAGAAGCAACAGATAGAGAGGGAGGAATTAGACCTATAAATTAGTTAAGACTCATAAGAAGGTTTTAAAGATTAAGAAGGTTACTACCAAAAGAAATTGGAATACCTTCAAAAATGTTCCCTATCATGTTAAAGAAGAATTGATGAATGGTTGAAAATGGAGGTCGGCAACTCTCTTATAAGCATGTTGATAAAGGCACGTAAGTATTCCATGTTTTGATGATTGCCAATTGCCTTAGGTATGGTTTCCTCAAGTTGATTATGGGATAAATCAAGGTGTTGGAGAGATGTAAGGTTGCCAAGAGAAGGTGTGATCTTACCTGTGATACTATTATTGGAAAGAGAAACAAAACTGAGCTTTAAAAGATGACCAAGTGATGATGGAATGTTTCAATATAATTTCCATTGAGGTCAGTTATATAAAGCTAGTGTTCATATTAAAAGGATTTCACCATGTAATGAATTGAGACTGTGTTCAAAAAATGAGGCCTTGGCAATCTAAAGAGGGAAGGTGGGATTATATCATAGAATTGATTTTGGTTGAGATCCAAATGATGAAGGAAGATGAGGTTGTCTATTGAGGAGGAGATGTAACTAGTGAGGCCACAAGTGAGGTTGATCGACACAACTCTTCCCTTAAGCTTGCTACGGGAGATACCCTCCTAGCTGCAAATATCGGTGGTGCCATTCCATGAGTGCAAGTCCCTTTGATGAGTCATTAGTTATCCAACCTTGAAAGCAATAAGTGCCACCTTGTTAGTAATGTTGCTTAACAAAGTGGTGGCAGAAGCCATGGCTAACACACCACATAAGAAGAATGAGAAGAAATTCATAAGAAGGAATGCTTGTTTAGATTAGAAGGTTTGTTGAAGGAACTCATATGATATCGGCTTTATAGGAACACAATCAATTAAATTTATAGGAAGCTTACGCTAATAAAGAACTATTTTGTTGTATTTACAGAATTGTTTTCACACTAGGATAACAATTTTAAAAAGACAAACGAAAAAATTTTATCACATCCTAATAAGTTTTTGAGAGAAAATACTTCAAAAAGCTAAGTCTTAGTCTTCCACTAATAAGTCATTGCTTAGGTAATCGGTATATATATATGTAAATATGAAATTTTGAAAATCGTTTATTAAAAAATTGAATTTAACTATCACCAGGTGTTGAATTTTTTTGTATATTTTGTTGTGTTCAATTATGATTAGGTGTTTTATATTATGATTAGGTGTTGAATTCAGTCCATACAAGTTTTTAATAATTTAGATACTTTTAATACAAAATTATAGAATAATTTTATTTAATACAAAATTAGCCTGCGTAACTTTATTTGTATATGTAGTACCAATTATTATTCATGTCATTACACATTATCCCTTTTGTATTATTAGTATTTTTGCATAATGTTAATATCGCATATTCTAATTAATTTAGTAGTGGTAATTTAAATGATAAAGTACATATATGTATTTAAAATAGCGACCATCCATTTTGGCATATATAATAGATTAATCTTAATTATAATTAATTTTATTATTATTATTATTAATGTTATTACATATTTAATATTTAATGTTTATATTATTATTATTATTATATATATATATTTATTTATTTAGTATTTAATATTTAATATTTATATTTATATATAATTATTATTATCATATATATATATGCATATGTAAATTGATTTATATTACACTTTTCTAGTGTTCATCACTATTATAGGTATCATAGTTAATAACAATTTTATTGAATGTTTAAATGCATATAATTCATTGATTTCCTTCGAAAATATTAAATATATCAAGTTCCATAATTATGAAGAAAAAATGACTAAACTTAAATTTTATATTTATTTAATACGTAAATAATCTTCTAATAAACAACAAATCACACTCATATGTGTGAGAAATAAAGGTGTAGAGTCAATAAAGCCGACTTAAATTGGTTCGATTTGGCTCAATGAGCTAACAAGCCAAGCTCAAGTCAACCGGACTCATTAGCTCACAAGCTAGCTTGAATAATAAATATTAATAAAAAATATTTTAAAATTTTAAAATTTACAATTATTAAGAATATTTAAAATTTCTATCATATTCCTTTATATTAAGTTTTTATTTATTTCCTTCTAATTTCTTACTTTTTTATCATTATGATTCGTTGAATCATAAGGATTGTTGCGTGCTAGAAAACCAGAGGCAGAAATGCAAGGAACAATCGCTGATAATGAAGGTCATCATGATGGAGACCGCGAGATTGACACGAAGGATCAACGGCGGACGGCAGGGCGGGTTGACTCAGTGAAAGTGGTGACACGATTGTGCTTGGAGGATCTTTAGAGCTCTCTCCTCTCTTGGCCTCCCTCATGAGGAATGAGGCTATTTATAGATTGGAGTGGCGCCTCTATAAATACATGCAAAATCAAACCACTCCTCTCCATCGATGGCTCATGATGATTCCCTTGATCATATGATGTATTTTGTGTATTTGAATGCTCAAATGGAAATTGTAAGATCTTTGGCTTGTTGGAACCGTCGAGATGCGATTTGACTATAAATACTTCATATTTGAGAGCTTTTAGAATTTAACCGATGTCCCAAAGTTTCCAATGATATTTTAAGTGCTTGATCTCGAAATTTCAATTTCGATCAACTTGCTTTTCGACATCAAGATTTGTTCTTAATTAGAGGAATTTTCGTGGTCATATCATTGCCTATTTTGGATGATATTATCTCAATCATCCAAAATATATATGCCGAATACTTGAAAATAACAAATTCTTCAATGAAATGGGTCCGAACCATACATTTTGATAGAATAGATCTTCATAGGAGCACAAGATTATGACTACGAAAGCAGATGCACAGCCACAAATATGTAGGTAACGAAAAGAATTTGAGGTTACTACCACTCTTTCTAGAGCGCTCTGATTTAGGCGATGTGACGGACTGTTGAATACACGTCCATGGTGGTCATTTATGGCTACGGCTGGTTCTATGTTTTATGGTAATAATGAAGTGGCGAAATCACGCTGGTAATGAGCTGGGGGGAAGATGGTCGATTCTTCATGTTCAGCTGAATATGGTCACGCTGATTCGCATGAGCGCGATTACGGCATAATTCGAAATGGTATTCATTAAAAATTATTGGCATTATAATGGCGGCTATATAGCGGCATATCCGCTAAACGATTTTTGAAGGTTTGCTTTTGACGGTTTTGAGCGATTTTTGACAATTTTTTACCCTTTACCATTGTGGGTCTATAAACCCCTATTAAAGGAGAAAGCACCTTCTTTTCTTCTTGAGAAGGTCGTTTGATTTAAGGCCGCGGTATTACGTTGTTCCGTTTTATCGAAGAGGCGCCAACCGCCTCATCGGACCCCGTTGAGGCCGGTACTTACGCCGTTGTTCCGATTTTCCCTAATCAACCGCCTCATCGGACCGTCCGGGTTTGAGAAGATGCACATAATGCGTCTCATTTTCCTCGAAGAGGCATTAATGTCTCCGGACCATCTTGGTACGAGGCGAGGCCCGGTACTTACGCCGTTGTTCGGTTTTCCCTCGAAGAGGCATCAACCTCATCGGACCGTCCGGTTTGAGGTGATCAAGCGTACATATGTTGTATTTACAATTTTTCCTTGAAAGAGGCGTCAACTTTACTCGTCGGACCGTGTTAGCGATCAAGGAGACGATAAGACGTGGGTTACAATGCTCAACGATGGTGGACGGACAGGGTATGGTGACCGCATGGTCGGCGGATAACCAGACGATGGTGGTGACCGACGGAGATTGCCAATGGTGGGGTGATATATTATGCGGACACGATGGTGTTAGCGGCTAGTAGGGCAACTAGAAATTAGCGGCGACCGACATCTAGTCAATGACCCGACGAAAAGTGGTGACCGGCGAATTGCCGGTGATGGTCTGGCACTTTATATATCTACGGGTTCTAACAAATGCGACAAATCATGGTTAATGGCATCTATCCCGGAATGACAGATAGTAGTGATGGAGGTTCGCGATGGTCAAGCGGCGGTGACCGGCATATCAAAAGTCAGCAAAAGATACCAGCGATGGTAGTCTAGGAGGACAATAGAATAAAATTGTCCGCGGATCGGTTGGCGGCAAATGTTCAGCAACCGGCAGTAGTCACAATGGCGACCGATCAATAGTCAGGATGACCGCCTGATAGTAGTGAAGCGGAGGCTACATGGTCGGCGCGGTGAAATCTAATACGGAAAACATAGTCTACCGGTGACGGTAGTCG
The DNA here is from genome assembly GCA_021442155.1 of Cymbidium sinense. Taxonomy (NCBI): domain Eukaryota; kingdom Viridiplantae; phylum Streptophyta; class Magnoliopsida; order Asparagales; family Orchidaceae; genus Cymbidium; species Cymbidium sinense. The sequence goes on from CM038233.1 coordinate 62,020,818, forward strand.
GCGGAGGTGACCGGCGACGGTAGTTGGTGGAGGTGACCGATGACAGTAATCGGCAGTGGTGAACAAGGATGGTTAAGACGGGGTGGTCGGGCAACCAGCTTTATTAGTCGATGTTGGCTAGATAGTCCGGGATGACCGGCGATGATGCTATCCTTGAATCAATAACTTCCATGACTTGATCTAGAATTGCCATTTCTACAAACTTATGCACGTTTAAGCTATCCTTGAATCATAAGGATATTATTTATTTCATACTAAATAAGCCTTCTCATGAGCTAACTCAAACTCATAAAATAATGCTAAAGCTCGACCTCAAACTCAATTAAATAGTAAAGCTAAAGCTCAAGCTAAGGGTGACTAGAAAAGCTCTAACTTGATTATATATAAATAGTTTTTATTACAAATATTAAAGATGTAAATAGTTCAAACAAGATGTTAATTATCATTTCGCTTTTAAAGTAAGATAGAAAAGCTTTTATTAGAGGATTTTAGCTTATGTTTTTAATTTTTTTTCTTTAACCTTTAATAAAATATATATTCATGATATAATAATAAGTAGGAAAATAATATGTCTACTATAAGATCTTAAGTTTTAAAATTGATAATTTCATTGATTCTATAAACAAAAAAAATATATATATATAGTTCCTTAAGTACTTTTTTGTTCTTGAAATTTAAGAGTATCTTATAATAGGATTGTCTCTGATTATGATTTTCTAGCAACTTGGTCATCATGAAGAATTGTTACTTTGAAATGCTTGTCTTTGAAATTATAATGAGGATGGACTCATATTCTAAATAAAATTTAATGTACATATATCAAAATCAAGAAAGTATAGTTCAATATTTAGTAAAAAATTGACCCAAAATTATTTTATAAATTTAAATCTTTTAAACAACTAATTCTTCCTTTTAAGAAGATTTTGACTAAACAAAATCAATTACTTATGTTAATAACAAAACATAGAACACAAGAGGGAGCTAAAAAAATTGAGGGATATGTCTTCACAAAACAATATCCTCTCTAAAATTTTAAATATATTACTTGACCAAAAAAACTTAATTCTAATCGTCAATAATAAAATATTATTCAAAAGATTGAATTACATATCAAATTATAAATTTTATTAAGCCAAATTATAACTTATTTCACATATCTCATACATTCCTCATGCATTTCACCATAATTATAAAACTAATTCTTCCAAATATTACAGAGAGCTAACAAATCTTAGAATTTGTCACAACTAAATTGCTGACAATAATTTGATCGTAATTATGATTTTACTTATCTTTATTTTATGGCCAATTTCAGTATAAGCGAGCTTTAAAACATGCATCTCTTATTGAATGCAACTCTTTGTAGCATATGCCATGCTTATTCTCTTTCTTGGCCACTCTTTTGAACATAGAAGGCTCAATTGTAAAACTGAAATCAAACAATCATAAATTTCACTACTTGATTGAATGTTAAAGACTTTAGTAGCCACAGTTTTGCATCCATAATTGTCTAATGAACCTTTGTACACAGAACCATATTGTCCAATTCCTTGTAGATTGGCTGGTGAGAACGTTAGTTGCCCTCAATAGTTATAAATAAGAAACCTTTGGATATACATCTTCTATGACTTTTGGATTGAAAGAATTCTTCATAGAATTTGTTCTTACGCAATTAAAGCATAATATGGAGAAGACGATCAGAGAGAAGCCTACCATGCTTAATAAGAGAATCATTTATAGTGCCAATCATGGTTGCCTTCTTTTTCATATGAACTAACTGGGGACATGAAAGAAGATGCAAGTCTGAAACTCCACCATAGAGCCCACAATTTCCTTTGAGGGATACCACTATTGCATTCAAAAAAATTCCTTCAGTAGGGACTTAACCAAGAAGTTGATTAAAAGAAAAATTCAAGTATTGAAGGCTTCTCAATGTTCCTAATGAATCTAGAATTTGCCCTGCCAAATTATTTTTAGATAGATTTAGAGCCACTAGGCCTTTTATGTCACCCATGTATGAACTGAATGAAGTTAAAGCCCTAGTTCAACACTTCCAAACTCATAGAACCACAAATTGAATTGGGAATTCCACCATACAATTTATTTCTTGTAAATGAAGCTCTACAACATGTTTCAAACCACCAATTTCTGATGGAATATGACCGATGGGAAAGTTGGAATCTAATTTATGTAATAATATAAGGGGTAACCTAAATATTTCTTTAGATATGTTGCCATTCAATATTTTTGTCAAGTAACATCAATTCAAGGCATGTAAGATTTCTAATGCTTGGTAGTATGGGGCCATTGAAACTATTTTGCTCTAAAAAAGATACAACATTTTAGTTAGGTTGCCAATCTGAAATAGTGTAGTTCTAGTTAACATGCCTTGATGTAGACCTAAGACTTGCAACCTTGCAAGTATACTAATACTTTCTGGAATGGCCCCTGTGAGATAATTTGGTTCTAAATACAAAATCATCATATTTATGAGATTTCCAATCCCTCATGGAATGCTTCCTAATATTTGGTTTAAACTAATTTGTAGGTTTTAAATCTAAACTGAAAGGTTGGCTACAAATCTGGGTAAAGTTCAATTTAGTTTGTTATCATTCAAGAACAATATCTCTAACTGTGAGCACTTTGTAAGCCCATCCATGAATCACCAACTAGTACGATCACTTGCATTGAGCTGATTTGCCATTAAGCTTAATATTATAAGAAGTCTCGACTTTCCAAGTCTAGAAGGAATTATTCCACTAAATTTATTGATGCTCATATCAATTAGTTCGAATTAGCAGCATTAGGTAATGAAGCTAGGATTGGCCCTTTGAAAATGTTATCAACCATAAGAAGTCCTTGAAGATTAGGAAGGTTGTCTCCAAAAGTAGTTAGAATCATGCCTTCAAAGTTATTCCCTTCCATGCTGAATAAGTATGCCGATGTAAGATTGAAAATGGAGATTGGAAACTCTCCTGAAAGAATGTTGAAAGAGACACACAAGTATTCCGATCTTCGATGATTGCCAATTTCTTTAGGCATGCTCCCCTTTAGTTGATTACTAGATAAATCAAGGTGTTGGAGTTATGAAAGGTTGCGAGAACGTGGATATTCTGTGAGACTATTATAAAAGAGAAATAAAATTGAGCTTTGAAAGATGGCCAAGTGGTAGTGGTATGCTTCCTGTTATATAATTTCAATTGAGGCCGATAGTTGTGAAGCTAGAGCTCATATTATAAGTGATTTCACTTGTAATGAATTGAGACTCAAGTTTAAAAAATGAAGCCTTGGCAATCTAAAGACTGAAGGTGGGATTATACCATATAATTGATTTTGGTTGAGATCCAAGTGATGAAGGAAGGTTCAATTGATTTGTATATTTTGTTGTGTTTAATTTTTATATTTTATTTAACTATGACTAGGTGTTTAACATTGATGTTCATTAATTATTCTAAATTTAGATGATAAATAGTAATGATAAAAAATGTTTAGTAACTATATGTAAAAAATTTTTTTTTTAAATTACTCTCAAACATTTTCGATGATGGGAATATTGAATTTCTATTAAAGATAAATTTATTGAAAACAATTTTATATCCAAATGTTTAATTGAAGTTAAGCACTAAAATTCACTTAATGTTTAGTGTACCCTGTGATCTAGTTGAAGGCTTTATGTCTAATCTAAGTTAATATGCAATAATTGTATGGAAACAAATTGACTAAGTGATACTCATAAATTTAGCTAATATTTATGATTTTATTTATGTGCATGTTAATTTCCAAGATTATAGGTATTTTGTCTTTGGAAATGATATTATTGATTCATGTGGATGGCTCTACATTAGTAGGTCATATAGTAGTTGGCATAGATGGAAAATAAGAATGGTGGTTTGATTATTGCGATGACTTACTAGGTGGCCACCTTGTCCAAAATATTATGTAAACTACCACCTTGATGATCTAAATATATTATCAACATTTAAAACTAGGGAAGCATGGGCACAAACTAGCATACCTCTTAGATAGCTTAGATGGATTTATAGAAGAAAATCCTACAAAGACTAACTTGATATCATCATAGACATATTAAGGCATGTATACTATTCATACTAGATTCATTTTTTTATACTAGATACCTCTAGTTAAGAGGTTTTTCTTTTTCTAATATCTACAACTTATGAAAGATTTATCAAGAATCTCTATATTTTCTTTGGAGCAATAGTCATGGGTAACTTATATAGAGAGTCAAGGAGACTACTAAGCCAAGGCAGGACAAAATGGCTAGAAGCCTACACCTAAAACCAATGTTGTGGAAGGAGTGGCAGGTTGGTTAAGTGCCCCTCATATTATAGTGCTGTGTTGAGTGGAATCTACCTAGGCATATAGCACAATAGTTTGGTCGAAAGGCTAGAATTGATCTATAGCCTACATAAGTAAATTTTTGGCATGTTGATGGTCGAAAAAATGTGGTGCGATTCAATGAAATTTGGAACAACATTCTAGCATAAGTCATTGAACAAGATGACGATGAGATTGATCATGAGAGGGTAGTTATATGATACCGGCAGTGGTATCAACTATAGACTATGTTATTGCTACTCAAAGATCCTATAAAGGCCTCATTGGTGTGCTCCCCAATGACCCATGGTGAATGACCCATGATATGTTGCAACTTTCTTTTTTATACATTGTAGCACATGCTTGACACCATCATTTGTATCATCTCATAATCAATCTTCTCATCATCTTGCTCAAGATATATATCAGCCTATTGTTCCAAATTTCATTGAATTTTTTGCAATATTCTGTTGACTAATACCACCTTGTTTTTCAACCATCAACATGTAAAAAACCTACTTCCATAAGCTACAAATCAATTCTAGACATCTGGAAAAATTATCTTGTTGCACATTAAGTGGGTGCCACTTAACATGTCATCAAGTTATGATTTGTACTCAAGCCTTCTAAACATTAACCCCAAAAGTACATAGCGTTACTGCTCACATCCATATGTAATGGCTATATAGTTACCATATAACCCACAATAAATTATCAAATAAAGAATAAATAATATAATAAATCTGAAATTAATATAGATTAGATATAAGGTCTTTGGCTTGATCAGAGGATACACTAAACGTTGTTTGATTATTAATAATTATCATGAATTAATCATTTAAATATAAAATTAAATTTTAATAAATTTTTCATTAATGCAACTTCAATATTCCCATCTTAAAAAAGTGAGTAATTTGGAAAATAATAAATACAAGATAAAATTACTAAATTAAATTTAAATAGTTACTATTTATCATCTAAATATTTAATTATTAATGAATCTCAATGTGACATAATATAAAACACCTAATCATAATTACATCAAATATTAAAAATGAAAATAACAATAATTATATAAAATATCAAAAATGAGCACAACATTCTACTTTTTAAATCTACAAAAAAATCTTTTTTAATTCCTCTAAACATAATCGGAAAGATGGCAATTAGATATCATTGATCTCACTATCTTCTGCAATGGACCATTAGAATATATGAAATCAAAGAATTATTTCATTATTGTTTCAAAATCACTGTGAATATGGAAGATTTACATACATAACATACATTTTTTATGCATTTACATTTTTAACACATAAAATTAGATATTTACTTATTTAACACTTTCCTATGCTTAAAAAGATGCATTTCACATTTAAAAATTGAGTGATGATGATAATTTTTGATGTGATATTGAAGATTGTGGTGTTATATATGTACAAATTGAAGTTTATGTGTTAGATATGAAAATACATAAGAATTGCGTGGTATATATGTAAATCCCCCATTAATATAATACTATTAAAATATAATCATTGTTTTAAAAATTCTACCAAATTAGTCGGTAGTAGAAGTTTTGCAGAAACTTGCCTTCACATTGAATTGATCAAAACCAGTCTGAACCCTCGATTCAACTATTGGACCAACAAACCGATCCCAATTTTAGAAAACCTTCAATAAAATTATTTAAATATTAAACTTAAGAAAATATGTAATTTAAATAATTTTATAGGAAATTTATTGATTTTTAAATACAGTTGTATAGCATGCAGTATAACAGTTTGGTTGGGTGTAGTGCCTAGGATTGATTTGTAGAAGGCGACATATATCAATGAGCAACATGATGAAGAGATTCATAGTAAGATGTTAGTTATATGATACATACAGTGGTGTCGATCATGGGCTACATTATTTCTTCTGAAAGCTCTCATAGATGCCCCATAGATGAATTATCTAAGGTTTTCTAGTGAACAAGCCATGTTATATCTCAAATTTTTTTAAAAAATAAATTTGGAATAATTAACTTTGAATTTATGAAATAATCGAAAGCTAGTGCAAATCTATAGCATGAATGCATCTTGAAGACCATAGAATTGTTTCAGATATTAAAGAATTTCTTCTCAGGAGATCTTAAAGTGATTATTTAAAAAATTACATATAAATTAACTTACATTAAATAAATTCTCCATAACCTCTAGAAATTAAATCTATATTTATTTAGAATAATTTCTTCGAATCCTCACATGATGACATCATGTAATAGAAATTTAGATTAAAACTTAAAAAAAATTAAATATAAATTTAATTTAAGAAAATTTTATTTAAATTTTTTTAAATTTATTTATAAAAATTAACAAGATGATAAAAGTCAAAAATATTTCCACATTAACAACCACCTCTAAATTTAATTTTATTGAATATCCTGTTTGACAATTTTAGCCTAAGTATGAGAAAATAACATTTATATTTGATTATTACTCAAATTTAAATATATCATCTAATCTAGAAGAGATAGATCATCACTTCAAAATTTTCAAATATTTCACCTAATCTAAAAAAAAAAACTTAACTTCGATGTAGAAATTTTATCCAACCAAAAAATATTAAGACTTTTTAATATATCTCATACACTCTTCCTGCACCTCACTATAATTATAAAGTCAATTTTTCCATCTATTTTAGAGAGCCAACAAATCTTAGAATTAGTAGAACTGAATTGCACAAAATAATTTTATCCAAATTATGGTTTTTACTCATTTCTATATTGTGCTATAAGCTAGCTTTAAAATATACATCTTTTTATTGAATGCAATTCTACTACAACATCTGTCATACATATTCTCTCCTTTGCAGACTCTTTTGAACATAAAAGGCTCAACTGTAAAATTGAAGTCAAACAATCATAAGTTGATCTTCGTGACTGAATGTCACCTTCATCCTGAAATTGTAGCTGCAAATTTTGATCAATAAATTCTGTGACTTGATCTCAAATTGCCATTTCTACAAATTATGCAAGTTTAAGCCATCCTTGAAAATTTTGTCCATAGGTCTCCTCCTAGTGAACAACTCTAAGAGGAGGATTCCATAGCTATAAATATCCACCATGGTAGAAACTTGAATCCCTAAACCATATTCTAGAATGCAACCATCTTGATTCATTAGGAATTTCAATATTTTAAGAAAAAAAATTCATAGTTGCATAAAAAATGAAGGGTGAAAAATAAAGTTTATTATGAGGAGCAGCATATCCAATGGTTCCTTATATCATAAAAGTTCTATGAGTAGATTAACTTGGTAGATTGCTCATAGCTCCATATAGAAGACTAGCAATGCCAAAATGACCCACATGAGCAACCATGTCACCATTAAGAAGGGCGTGACTTCATTTCAAAACACAATGAATAATTGATGTCTCACACTCATGATGAAGGTAGAAAAGTGCATTGGTGATGTTTTTGGCTATGTCTAATCTCTTAATTAGGTCAAGATGCTCGATATCCTTAGCATGTAACCATGTATCTAAATTATCATTTGTCATGAATTCAAAGACTATAGCCATGAAGTCATTGCCTTTAGAATCAATGCCCACACAACAGGTAATAATCTTTACTAGATTTCGATGCCTGATACACATCAAGGCCTCACACTCACTTAGGAAGGCATTAGAAGCTCCTTGTTGTTGAGGGTTAAAGACTTTGATGGCCACAATTCTGTATCCATAATTCTCTAAAAAGCCTTTGTACACTAAACCATATTGTCCAATTCCAAGTAGATTTGTAGGTGAGAACCCATTAGTCACTGTCATTAGTTCTAAATAAGAAACCTTTGGACATACATCTTCTATTTTTAGATTGGAAGAGTGCTTCATATGATTTATTTTTCTATAATTAAAGTACAATATGAAAACGAGAATTAGAGAGAAGGTAATCAAACATGGTAAGAGAATTGCCAACAATAGCAATAGCACCCATCTTCTCTTTTTATGTGAGCTTATATGAGAACATGGAGGTAGATGAAAGCTTGGAACTCCATTACAAAGCTCATAATTTTTCTGGAGGGATACCGATGTTGCCTTTTGGAAGATTCCCTCATGGGGAACTTCACCAAAAAGATGATTAAAAGATAAATTTACATAATTAAGGCTCCTCAATGTTCCCAAAGCATTTGGAATTAGCCTGTCAAATTGTTTTGGATAAATATAGTCACATTAAAACTTTTAAGTCACCCATAGATAAAGGAATAGTCCCTTGAATTGAGTTAGAGCTCAAATCCAGTTCTAAATTCACACAACCACTAATCGAATCAGGAATTGTACCAAACAGTTTATTTTCTTGTAAATATAACCATGTTATGTGTTTCAAACAACTAATTTCTCTGGAATAAGATTTGTGAGAGAGTTAAAAGCCAAACTAAGGAGATAAATTGAGGGCATTGTGAATATCTCTTTAGGTATATGGTCATTTAAATTATTTTTGTGAATAGTCAGCTCTATGAGGCTCTTCAAGTTTCCAATGCTTGGTGGTTTGGGGTCATTGAAACCATTGTCGTAAAATAGAGATACAAAATTTGGGTTAAGTTTCCAATAGAAGAAGGTAGAGTTCCAGTTAACATGCCATTTTGTAGGCCCAAGGCTTGCATCCTGACAAGCTTACCAAATACTCTCAGGAATAGCTCTTGTGATATGATTCAGTTCAAGATATAAAATTATTAAATTTGTGAGATTGCCAACTGGTGATGGAATACTTCCAGATATTTGGTTTGAATGAATTCTTAGGTTTTTCATCCTAATAGAAAGTTTAGCTATGGAACTTGGTAGTGTTCCATTGAGCTTATTATCATTGAAGCAGAGCATCTCTAATTGTGAGCGCTAGTAGATCATCCAAGTATTTCCAACTCCTATGGTCACTAGCTTCAAGTTGATTGAATCTAAGTGTAACCTTGAAAGGCCTCCCAACCTTTCAAGTCCACAAGGAATTATTCCATTAAAATTGTAGTGGCTCATATCAATAAAATACAGTTTAGAAGCATTAGATAGTGAGGTAGGAATTGACCATGTAATTGGTTCAGATCCATAAGAAGTTTTTGGAGATTTGGAAGGTTGTTTCCAAAAGTTGTTGGAATCCTACCTTCAAAACTATTCAATGCGAAGCTGATCCGTCGACTGATGAAAGGTTAAAAATGGAGGCAGGTAGCTCCCCTGAAAGCTTTTTGCTAGAGACCTACATGAATTGAAGGCTTTGATGATTTCCAATTTCCTCAAGTAAGCTCCCTTCAAGTTGATTCTGAAATAAATCAAGTGTTGGAGTGATGAAAGGTTGCCAAGACAAGGTGGGATCCTACCGGTGAGATTGTTTCTAGAAAGAGAAATAAAATTAAGCTTTGAAAGATGACCTCGTGATGATGGAATGCATCCTATTATGTAATTCCATTGAGGTCAATAGTCGTAAAGCTAAAGCCAAGATTAAAGGGGATTTCACCATGTAAGGAATTGAGACTCAAGTTCAAAAAATGGGGGCAGGTTGGATTATGCCGACTAACTGATTTTGGCTTAGATCCAGATGTTTAAGGAATGTGAGGTTGCTTACAGAAGAGCAAATGCCACCGGTAAGGCCTCAAGCACTAAGATTGATGGACACGACTCTTCCCTGTCTTCTTGCCGCAAGTGATACCCTCCTAGTTGCAAGAATCTGTAGTGTCATCCCATGAGAGCAAAGCTCTTGATGGGTCATTAGTTATTTGAAGCTAGAAAGCAAGAACTGTAGCCTCATCAGTGTTATTGCTGAAGAAGGTATTGGCAGCAACCATGGCTGGCAGAACACAGAGGGCATATGAGAAGAAAATGAGAGGAAGGAATGCCCATCTAGCCGTGGAGATTGGAAGGAAAGCTGAATGAACTCAGGCAATATGGATTTTAAATATAGAAAATAATGCGAAGGAAAGATCTTGATCTACACGTCTCGCAAAATAGACAAATAAACCAATTTTTCCTTTTTATTGTGAAATCATAGAACTATTTCAATATAAATAGGAGAGTAAGCTTGGGAAGAAATGCTGAATAACGCAAAATTATGAGCTTTCAGCTAACAAATTATTAATATATATTAAAAAAATACAATGTGATCACATGCTTATGATATTCTTATAAAAATATTTTAAAATGTTGCTCAATGAATTTATTTTGAAATTTGTATGATATTAAAAAAATTATAAAAATATTTTATTCAAAATTTTAAAATGTATGAGTCTCTAGATTCTAACATTTACATAAACATTAGTATAATATTGATTATTCTAACTATACTTTGATTAAAGTAATAAGAGTGATTATAAGTACACGTAACACTCACCTATAATGTTTGTAAAACACATCTAATGAGTTAGATATATGAAAGAGAGTAAGTTAACAATTTATTATCAATATTCAATATTATAAAAAAATTAAATTTAAAATGTAGTGGGATTTACATACATACCCCATAATTTTTTGCATTTATATATATTACTAAGTTATGTATTTACTTATTTAATGTTTTCCTATGCTTGATCTTTTGAATTTTGATGTGACATTGAGTGTAAGATATGTAAATACATAATAATTGTGTGATATGTATTTAAATTCCCTAAAATTTAATGTCAAATCAAAATTTCTTGCCGGTATAAGATGTGACAACATTTTGCTCCTGTATTATTTTAATTATATTTGCATATTAATTTAATATTTTATTATTTTACATAAAATTATATCAAATAATAAATATGACAATTTATAAGATAGGCTCAAGAAATTATTTTTCATCTTTAATTTCTCTATGAATTTGAATCAATGATAAAATAATTCCTTAATTTTATAAAAAATATGGGACATAATTTCAGGCATATGTTTAATGATAGTATTTATATTTTTCTCTTTAATTGTTACATTTATGAACATTTCATGAAAATATAAACCAAACTTGACTTTTCTTAACTCATCTTTATCTATCTATTCTCTCTCTCTCTCTCTCTCTCTCTCTCTCTCTCTCTCTAGATATATATATATATATATATATATATATATATATATATATATATATATATTGTATGTATATAGTATATAGTTAGTTTGAAGCTTATCATAATTAAAAAATTTCTAAAACTTTCATTTACAAATATGTACATAGCTAGCGAGTATGTAATCTAAACACCGAGAGGCACATGACTACCAATTCGAAGGATATCTTGATACCTTGACTTGCTACTTTATAATTCATCAGATTTTACATTATATCGAGAGATTATCAAATAGAGTTATTAATTTTATAATGTAAAATTTGTATGAGTCTAAAGTCAACGGATACATAGACATTTCACAAAAAATGTATAATTTGAAATTTGAGTTTATATAATTACATGCACAAATACAAGGGAGCAAGATTATGGCATATAATCTATTGCATGTTCAAATTCAGTTCCATATTTAATGAGAATTTGAAGTATAAATATTTTGCAATTATAAATCTTTTACGCCAAATTCATCCTTTAAAAAATATTTTCAACTAAAACAAAGTCAGATATGTTGATATAAAATATAGAAGAAAACATAAAATGTTAAAGAAATTATTAAAAATTAAGACTCACATCTTAAAAGAATATATCATCACTTCAATTTTTTAAAAAATTTCACTCAATAAAGAAAAATTATCTTTGAAGTAGAATGAATCATACATCAAATTAAAAATTTTATTCAACCAATAAATATAACTTTTTAACATACCTCATTCAGTCCCTCTACACTTCATTATGATTATAAAGCCCATTTTCCATCTATTATATAGAACAAACAAACCATAGAAATTTTTTTTTTTTTTAGGGAAACCCCATTATACCTGGGGTATT